>WTSP01008369.1:31809-46876 GCA_025331215.1 Actenoides lindsayi
AGGAGCTGCATTGAGCATCTCCTTCCCTGACCTGAGGTCACACAGCAAGTGTGATGGACAGCTGATGCCCAGCTGACTCTCCCAACTGCAAAGTCCATTCCTTTATTGAAGGCAGTCCTGGAGCCCAGGGGAGCTCTCCAACAGCCCCTGTGAGGCAGACACATGTTCTGGAGACTGGTTTTGAGCTGGACCTTGCTGAGACCCATTAAGGGCTGCCTGGGCACCCACAATTTTCTTTCAACATAGGACGTAAAAGTCCTGTCAGAAGGCAGAGGAATCCCCTCCCCTTTCCAAACCAGGGTGCATGTCCTCCCCTTGCAGAGTTCTGCCCCAAGACATCTTGCCCCAAGGGGAGACAGTAGAACAGGACATCCAAAGTCTCAGACCAGCCTGACTCAGTCCAAGGCTGACAAGATGCACCTAGGACCTTCTGATCGGCCTGGGCATAAAGGGCATCTCCTGCTTCACCAACACTTTGAGGCTTCATTGCAAGCAGATCCCACCACAGTTGGCCTGAGCTACACCTGCAGGATTTCTTTGCCTTCTCTTCATCCATACAATAAGACTTACTCTTTTTTCCTCCCCAGCACCCAATGCTCATCCCGCAGCAGTGGGGAAGGTGCCGGGGGGTGGCTGTAGTAGTGGCCAGGGAATAGGAGGCTTCTCACAGAGAAGATATACCAGTAAATAAAAAGCCGGGGGCACATCTTCTCCTGGACAACAGTCACCCCCTTTCTCCCCAGTCCTTTTCCAAAAATACTGTCTGACCCCTGCACCATCATCTCTCTGCTTGTGGAAGCCCATATAGGCAAGTGGGGTTGGGTGAAGCTAGGCAGCTACGAGAGATGGGATTGAAGGCCTGTGGGATACAGCAGCCTCTCCAGTTTGCTGACCAATTTGCTAGCCAAGCAGAACTTTTGATTTTATTTCACCTCAAATCCCATGTCATTTCTTTCACAAGCTTCCAACTTGCCACAGACCAATCATAGATATGGTATAGATACTACTTTGATCACTGAACTGAAACAGGCACTGGTAAGGAATATATATAGGGAGAGACAACAACAAAACAAACAAACAAATAAAAACTGAAACAAAATCCGAGCACCTAGTAGTACTGGAAGTTTGTAGCAGATGAAGTGTATTTGAATCTCAATTTAGTCCTTTTTTTCATGCCTAATGGAAGCAGACTAGTGAAACCATACAAAACTGTAAAGTCCAGACAGCAATGCTTGTCCAAAAGGACACAGAGCATGGTTACAGTAACAAACCAATTAGAATGTCAGAGGCAAAGTAACTCCTCATAAGGGAGTCAGATTTCCTATCATGACAAGAAACAGCCTCAGCACTGTCTTGTAACAGTCCTGGAACTGGAACGATCAGGGGTCCAGGCTCAGGGGCCACCAGTGGGCAGAAAAAATGGGCTGGGGAAGGGATGCAGGGCCAGGTTGCGCTGTCTCATGAAGCCACTCCTGGGGGATAGGTGCTGGTGGAAGTGGATATAAGGCTCCTGAGGCATCTTTGCAGACTCCATGTAGAACAGTGTAATTTCAGTAGAACTCTGTGAAATGCATTTTTAGTTTTGGTTTTTTTCTATTTAAGCACAAATGTGTGTCTAATTCACATCAAGGGGTACTGTAAAAACTCCTCAGTACTCAAAAGTTTGGGAACTGGAGGATTAGGAAAGATAAATAGATTTCTGTTCCTGTTACCAAAAGCATAACTTATGCCCAATTTACTTCTAGGACTCACTCTTTCCCTCCCAGGCAAAAATTATTATTTCTTTTGCTAAACTTAATGTTCATTTGGTGACATCTCGTAATATTTACTCCCAGTATCATGTATTTTTAGGCAAGTATGAGACATCTTTTAGAAAAAATCTAAGGGAAAGGTCAATAGTTTGGTGAGTCTCCAGGATTCTTTCTAGCATGTTTGTCAGCATCTCTTAAACCATCAAGCACTTGTCTGCCTTGAAAAAAATCCTAGGATAGCTGTATTCCCTTGAAGAATATTTCTAGCCCTGGCCATTCAGTAGCATTAGTCTTAATCATCTTCATTAAGGATTGATTCACAGCAGTCATACACCACATTTCCACTGTAAAGCTGGCAACTAAAGATGTATTTTCTCAAATTAAACTAATGCTGAGCTTAGATGTATGTACTGCACATTTCCCAATTGCTCAGTTCATATCCCTCCTCTACGGAGTCTCCCACAGGTTTGCATTCAGGTGTCCCTTTGCAACTTATTGGAGTTTCGGTTTTAACAATTCTGCTTGCCATTAAACATGGAGGACAAGAGGTAATGTTTGTAATCTGAAGCATGAGGGAAAATTACTGCGAGAGTGAGAGAGCACTGGAACAGGCTGCTCAGGGAGGTTGAGGAGTCTCCTTCTCTGGAGACATTCAAGACCCGCCTGGATGCAACCCTGTGTGGCCTACCCTAGGTGATCCTGTACTGGCAGAGGGGTTGACTCAATCACCTCCAGAGGTCCCTTCCAATCCCTAACTTTATATGATTCTACAATTCTATAAACAGTTTCTGAACACCTGTATGTAAAGTGTAAACCGGTGGCCTCCAGTCTCACCACACCACAGTAAAAAGATGACAGCAATACTTTTCCAAGAAATGCCTTTCTGCTCAGCTGAGTTCTGCACTTATTGAAGTACTTACCTACTTAAACCACTAAGAAAAGGGAGTAATACACCTTAGCAAGCAGGAGTTTGTCAGTGAATGTGGCTCACAGCTGACAGCTTTCACATTACCATAAGGAGCTAGCTGCGTACATTTTTGTCTCCTGAAGAATTCCCTCTGGTAGGGAAATGACAGGGGAGACGTGTGACACCCAATGAGGTGGCAGTTGCCCTCATGAGAGCTGCAAGTGACATCTGAGCATTACCAGAGCAACAGATGCCATCCCTGCCTGGGGAGCATGGGTGACCATGCCAGTGGTGAACAGAGTGGGCAAAAGGACAAGGTACAGCAGAAGGACATGGCACAGCAGAAGAGCAGCAGCTGGCGCAAGCAGGGCATGCAGGCATATAGGCCCAGAGACCAGGTTATCTGGATGTCAACCCCCTCCCTGAAGAAAACTGGCCTGGTTTCCACTCAGGCCAAAACCATGGCAAAAAATAATGTGGCAACCCAGATGGAGCTGCACTGGAGGCACACAGCTGTTCAGGTCCCAGGCTGCACGGAATGTCTGGGCTTGTCATTCTCACCAGAGTGTGGCAGCTACACCCCCTATATCACTGCCATCCTGAGGCAAGGGCAGCAGATGGAGGTTCCACAAGAAGCAGAGGATCCCCTTCCCTCTTGTCACCAGGCAGAAGGAGGGCACCTAGAGATGGAGGTGAATGGAGACTGGTCCCTGCTCAGGGCAGCAGTCAAATCCCCACCCAGTCTCCCCCACCTTCCCATTTGCCTCTACACAATAGATATGGGGCTCTGGGACTGGAAGGCCAGGCAAATGAGGATGTGGATAAAGGTCCCTCCAGGGAGTTGCTGAGGCAGGCAGTCCCACACATTAGGACCACTCCTATAAAAACTAAAAGAAGGGTCCTTGTCACAGGAGACCCCCTTCTGAGGGGAACAGAAGGCCCAGAATGCTGGCTGGATCCATCTCACAGGGAAGTGCTGCCTCCCTGGGGCCCAGGTCAGAGATGTAACCAAGAAGCTCATGAGTCTGGTAAGATGCTCTGATTACTATCTGCTACTGTTCATGCAGGTGGGCAGTGGTGAGATTGCCAAGAGGAGTCCTAAGGTGATAAAAAGGGACTTTGGGGTGCTGGGCTGAATGGTGGAGAGATCATGAGCACAGGTGGTGTTTTCCCCAATCTCTACAGTGGCCAGGAATGCTGAAAGGCACAGGGATGTTTAGACTGCTTTCTGCCTTCTGGTGACAGATGGAGTGAAACTATCCACAAGGGGTAAAAGGACGCTTAGCCAGGAGCTGGCAGGCTCATCAAGAGGGCTTTAAACTGGGTTTGAAGGGGGAGGGGGACAAAACCAGGCCCACTAGAGATGAGCCATGGGGTCCCATGGCAATGTTGGGGGTGAAACTGATAGCCCAGCTCAGGTGCATCTACTACAAAGCATGAAGCATGGGCAGCAAACAGGAGGAGCTGAAAGCCATTGTGCAGCAGGACAGTTATGACATAGTTGCCATCACTGCAACATGGTGGGATGACTCATGATTGAAGTGCTGCAATGGATGGCTATATGCTCTTCAAAAGGGATAGGCAGTGAAGGAGAGGTGGTGGGGTGGTTCTATATGCTAAGGAATTGTATAAAGCTTGATGATAGTGATGATAAAGTCCAGTGTTTATGGGTAAGGATGAGGGGGAAGGTGAAAAAGGCAGATATCCTGTTGGGTGTCTGTTACAGACCATCCAGCCAGGATTTGGAGACAGACAAAGCATTCTACAAGTGGCTGGCAGAGGTCTCATAACTGCTAGCCTTTGTTCTGGTGGGGGACTTCAACCTACCAGGCATCTGCTGGAAACACAACATAGCAGAGAGGAGACAGGGTAGGTGGTTCCTTGAGTGCGTGAAAGATAACTTCCTGACACAGCTGGTAAGTGAGCCTACCAAAGGACGTGCCTCGCTAGAATTGCTGTTCACAAACAAGGAAGGACTGGTGGGAGATGTGGTGGATGGATGCCATCTTGGGCTTTATGAATACAAAATGATTAAGTTCTCGATCCTCTAGAAAACTAAGGAGGGAGGTCAGCAAAACCTCCACCATGGACTTCCAGAGGGCAGACTTCAGCCTGTTCAGAACATTGGTTGAGAGAATGTCTTGGGAGACAATCATGAAGGACAAAGGGTTCCAGAAAGATTGGACGATATTCAAGAAGGAACAATTAGAGGCACAGGACCATGCTGTCCCCTGTGCTGTAAGACAAAATGACCAGGAAGAGGCTGGCCTGGCTGAACAGGGAGCTTTTGTTGGAACTCAGAAAAAAAGTGAGAGTTTACCTCCTTTGGAAGAAGGGCCAGGCTACTCAAGATGAGGACAGGGATCTTGTTAAGTCACACAAATAAAAAGTTAGAAAGGGAAAAACTGAGCTGGAGCTCAATCTAGCCACTGTCATAAAGGACAACAAAAAAAAAGTTTTTACAAATACATTAACAATAAAAAGAGAGACAGGGAGGAGCTCCACCCTTTACTGGATGCAGGGGAAACATGCCACCTTTGCCTCTGTCATTATTATTCACACCAGTGACCCCCAGGGTATTCAGCCTCTTGAGCTGGAAGGTAAGGATGGAGAGCAGGACAGCCACCTGTAAGCCAGGACAAAGCAATTAATGACGTGCTATGGCACATGGACACTCGCAAGTCCACAGGGGCAGATGGGATCCATGGTAGAGTATTGAGGGAGCTGGCAGATAAGCTCCCCAAGCCTCTCTCCATCATTTATCTACAATCTTGGATAACAGGGGAGGTCCCAGACGACTGGAGGCTTGTCAATAATATGACCATCTGCAAGAAGGGCCGGAAAGAGCATCCAGGGTTCTACAGACCTGTCAGTCTGACCTCAGTTACTGGAAAAATTACGGAGAGATTCATCTTGAGTGAGCTCACTTGGTAAGTGCAGGACAGCCAGGAGATCAAACCCAGCCATCATGGGTTCAGGAAAGGCAGATCCTGCTTGACCAACCTGATCTTGTTCTGTGACCAGGTGACCCGCCAAGTAGATGAAGGAAAGGCTGTGGATATTCTCTACCTGGACTTTAGTAAATCCTTTGACACCATCTCCAACAGCATTCTTGTAGAGAAGGTGGCAGCTCATGGCATAGACAGGTGTATTCTTTGTTGGGCTGAAAACTGGCTGGCCAGCTGGGCCCAGAGAACTGCAGCGAATGGAGGTAAATCCAGTTGGCGGCCGGTCACCAGTCATAGAATCATAGAATCATAGAATAGTTTCAGCTAGAAGAGACCTTCAAGATCATCAAGTCCAATCTTATTCCTAACCCTATCAAAACCACTAAACCATGTCCCTAAAGTGGTGTCCTCCAGGACTCAATCTTGGGGCCAGTCTTGTTCAATATCTTTATCAATGATCTAGATGAGGGGATTGAGAGGAAATGGCCTAAAGTTGAACCAGGGGAGGTTCAGGCTGGATATTAGGAAGTAGTTCTTTACAGAATGGGTTGTCAAGCACTGGAATGGGCTGCCCAGGTACGTGGTGGAGTCACCATCCCTGGAGGTATTCAAAAAACACGTAGATAAGGCATTTCAGGACATGATCTAGTGGGATGGTGAGGTGCTGGTGGTTGGATTGGGGGATCTTAGAGGGCTTTCCCAACCGTGCCAATTCTGTGATTCTGTGATTTCAATCAGCAAGCATTTGTAGAGGTCTTTGCTTTCTTGTTCATGAAGATTTGTGATCACTGAGTTTCACTCCAGGTACGTTGAAATTCCACATCAAGAAACAAAATACTGTTGATTTGTCCACTAGGTAAACAAAAATCTCCTTTTCTCCTGCTGGAGTTTTACACTCATTACAAATACAGTTGATTTGCACCAGGTCCCATATGCTTTAAAAAGACTTCTTGCACTTTACCAGCACACTGTGTTTTCAAATACTGCTTCAACAAAGACAGTTGTCACTGAATGGAGGATCATACTGAATTTTGTGTTCATAAATAGTAGTAACAGACAGCAATAAAATTGCAAACAAAATTTTTTATGCCATCTTTTTGAGCAATTAAAGCCTAGCAGAATCCAGATTAATCTTGTTGCTTCTTCCAAGAAACAAGACACAGTCTAAAGGAAACTGGGGAAAAATTATTTGGGTACAGACTTTCACCAGCCAGCATCCAAAAGAAGGTCTAACTAAAACATTATTTAAAATGTTAAAAAGCTGTTCTGAAACACAGCAGTTCAAAAATATAATTAATGACAATGAGCTGAGTAGATGGTAAATACACACTTAAACTACAGAAATCAAACAGCATTAATTTCTCAAAAATCTGTATATTAGCTAAATATAAACCTATAAAAGGTGTGAAATGTGTATGACCTATAAAAGTCACAGCCATCTTAAATTATGGTCACTGACTTTCATTTCATTCCTCGGTGCCATCAACTTCATAGGAGGATTTATGTAGCAGGAATCTTGACTTTTTAAAGACTTCATTATTATTCTTATGCAAAAAAAAATTGGAAAAGCTTTAAAAAGATTTTTTTAACCCACTCCTGAACATGGTCTTTCCATTAGACTTGATTACACAATCCAAGTTATGAGAAGGTCTAGGTAAATAGTGTTGTCACAAAAGAGAACTTTGGTCTTGTATCACCATCTCCAGCAGGCCATCCAGATGGCACAAATAAAAATCAAAAATTAGACAAAATAGTGAGCATAGCACAAAACTTAAGGTGGGGTAGGGAGGTAGGGAAGGGGGAGAGTTGGGCAGGTACCACTAGAGGACAAAGAGTTTAATACAGTGGACCCTTTAAGCTCTCTATAATTACCTGAAACAGCTACACGCTGTCTAGTTTATCTTTGCTAAATATCAATGGTGGAAAAAAGATGGGTGTCTATCAGCCTGAGTTTTATTTTCTCATTACACTTCTGGGGTACTGTTGTATGGGAGGAAAAGAAACATGATGGTTTGGTACCCTCAAGATACAGAGGTTCAATACCGATATCCATACCATATAATACATACAATGCAACACAGTACAATACATACAATAAATACTATACAAAACACAATGCAATACCATACATAGCATGCAATACCTTACCACACCGTCCAATCCAACTCAATCCTACCCAATAAATACCACACCACAAGACATCATACAATGATATCATACAATACAAAATACAATATTGTTCAATAAATAATGTATAATGTATAATACCATACCATACAATACAAAACATGACAGAAAATACAATACCCAATACATAGAATATCATACAATACCATACTATACAATGCAATACAAAATGCATACACTACAGTAAATATCATGTCATACAATGCAAAGTATCATACAATAAGTGCCATCCAATACAGTACAAAATACAATGCAAAATGCACAGTACATACCATATCACACAGTACCTACCATACCATGCCTGCAATATAATACAAAATGCAATATGTGCATTCCTATACATACACAACAATATACTGAAAACCAAACCATACCACACTTTTCTTATAAGACAACATATAAAATGCAATACATAAACTACAATACATTTCTTCCACCTCTCCACCAGCTAGCCAGTGACCGTGGCCTCTTTTCTTTTTCCAGCTGACGAGAGGGAGCAGCTTGACATCACCAGGTCTCTGCAGCCCACTGCATCAAGTGGAGAGCGTGGTCGTGAAGCTGGAGGACCACTGTTCCATATGCCTTTACAGCTGGGAGAAGACTAGCTTTGTGATGCCCTGCCTCCACCAGTTCTGCTATCCATGCTTTATGCAGTGCTGCCTCTGCAAAAGGAGGATCCTGTCCATCTTGCACTTGGTGCAGGCAGATGGTGACTACATGGAGCATGTAATCACACAATCCATCAATCCATCAGTTGTTGTCCACCAGGCAGGAGGAGCTCAGAGACACCCAGCAGCACACAACCTCCATCACTGCAAGCACCTTGAGAGTGGGCAGCAGAAGGAGTGATCAGGCATCCGAATGCCAGCCTCTGAACTGTTTGAACCATTTCCAAAACAACCCAACACTCCTCCAGGCCCTGCAGCCCTTGGTCCGTCAGGAGCTGGAGGTTATCTTTTGAAGCCACAGAAATGATACAGAGCTGCTGGCCTGGATGCTGGTGGTGTCCTTCCAAAAGTGCTCCATGTGACAGCATGCATGTGTTGCTGTGCAACAGTGTTAGTGTTACTAACTGCACAGGTGACGTTGCTATCATCACCTTATTTTGCTTTTTTGCCAGGAGGGGTGGGATGTTAACACTGTAAGGTCTTTCTATGAGTGTGAGGTACTATTTTGTTCTTTTTCCTTTAAGGCAAGTGATGCCCAGATCCAGGCCTGCATCCCTACAGCTGGTCCCAGGGTAAATGTTTCCAGACAGGGGTCCTCCAGGACCCACTCCAACTCCATCATTCATCCTCCCAGACCTGGTCTCCTGCTCACTGCACTCTCTGCCCCCATGTCCCGGGCCTCTGCTGTCCTACCAGCCTGCACTGCTGGGTGCAGCCTCGCTACAGCAGCACCCAAACCTCTCCTGCTGCACCCTCACAACTTGGTGCTACTCTCTGTAGTGATCAGTGGTGCAGAGTCCAGCTGGAGAACTGTAACTAGTGGAGTCCCCCAGGGATTGGTGCTGGGTCCAGTCCTGTTCAAGATCTTTGTCAACAACCTTGGTGAAGGGACAGAGTGCCTTCTCAGCAAGCTTGCTGATGACACAAAACTGGGAGGATTGGTTGATTCACCTGAAGGCTGTGTGGTCCTTCAGCAAGATTTGGACAGACTGGAGAACTGGGCAAAGAGGAACTTAATGAGGTTTCACAAGAGCAAGTACAGAGTCCTGCACCTGGGAAGGAACAACAAAATGCATCAGTACAGGTTAGGAGGTGATCTGCTAGAGAATTGCTCTGTGGAAAAGGGTGTTGGAGTCCTGATAGACAACAAGCTATCCTCGGGACAACAATGTGCCCCTGGGGCCAAGAAGACCAATGGTATCCTGGAGTGCATTAAGAAGAGTGTGTCCAGCAGATCAAGGGAGATTCTCCTCCCCCTCTACTCTGCCCTAGTGAGACCTCACCTGAAGTATTGCAATCAGTTCTGGTTTTCCCGGTTCAAGAGGGACAGAGATCTACCTGAAAGAGTCCAACAGAGGGCTACGACGATGATTCAGGGACTGGAACACCTGCCTCACAAGGAAAGACTGAGACCTGGGTTTTTTTAATCTGGAGAGGAGAATACTGAGAGGGGATCTAATTAATGTCTATAAATACATAAGGGCTGGGTGTCAAGAAGGCAAGGACAACCTCTTTCCACTTGTGCATTGTGATAGGATGATGGGCAATGGATCTAAACTAGAGTACAGGCAGTTCCACCTCAACATGAGGAAGAACTTCTTTACTGTAAGAGTTGTAGAGCATTGGAATAGACTCCCCAGAGAGACTGTGGAGTCTCCTTCTCTGGAGACTTTCAAGACCTGTCTGGATGCATTTCTGAGTGATCTGCTCTAGTTTTGGTCCTGCTCTGGCAGGGGGGTTGGGCTCGATGATCTTTGGAGGTCCCTTCCAACCCCTAACATGTGATTCTGTGATTCTGTGATGTTTCATACACACAGAAGGACTGATATTTTCCCTTTGATTACACCAGCAAATTTCCCAGTATTAAAAGAAATCTGCATGTATTGGAGCACTTACCTAGGAGCCCACAGTCAGTACTCTCCATATTTCCTGTAGAATTTGGTTCCCGTTGGCAATGGCTTCAATTAAAACAATAAACAGCCATTCTGTGATCATCATTAGAGCTACGCTCTTCCCTCAACAAGGTCAGTGTATGCACAGGAGATGTGCAAGAAGATCTTTGAATAATGAAATAAGAGCTAAGCCACTATATTAAATTAACACAGACCACACCTTTTATCCTGGTACCTTCCCAGAGCTACCAAGACTGTTTAATTTTATTTTTTTTTCCTTTATGCCAGGAGGGAAGCTGTATACAAAACCATCCTCTCTTGCAGTCCTGTGTTGCCAGGACTGAATACGTAGAGGAGTCAGAATTACAGTTCCTACAGCACTTTCCATTTTACAGTGTGTTACAGTTAAGTCTTTCATAAAACATCTCCTCAGCGCTAAGGAATGTGACCAATCCTTACCAGCAGCAGAAAGAGGAATTTCCATTTTCTTTTAATCCATGTACTGGACATGACAATGGCACTATAGGATACTGCACTTTACATGCACTCAGTGTTGGAGTAGCAAAAGGAGCTACTTTATTCAAAAAGGATTTCCATGGGTTTTGCTCCTGAAGTTTTAATTTTAAAATGCATCACAGTAGTGGATTTGTTCTTCTGTATGCTGTAGCCCATTATATTTACCCAGTGGATTTTAGAGCAGCATGGATTGGAGGTCAAAGTGTGCTCTTTCTCATCACAGAGTGGGAAGGCTTCTAGTTCACAATACAGAGGAGCAGAATCCTGTACCTCAGCATGCTAAATGTTACTATTTTAGTCACAAAAAAATAGTGTGATCTTTCCCTTGTATGCTGCTATGAGATCTGTGCATACACACAATGTACTGCAGAGCAGCCTGGGAACAAGGTAGACGGATGGGCCCACCTCATACAGATGGTGTGAGCATGGTCAGAAGGCTCTTTAATTGCAGTTGCTTTTATACAGTTACTGAAATCCGTTCAGCCACGCCAAATATTTGAGTGCATCCCCTAATTTACAGCATTTCTATGTTCATGCTTTGCAACCTTTTACGCACAGCACCTCTGCATGCTCTGTTACTATCATAACCTACTACAGGGTGCTTTGTTCAGTTAGCTACTGACTTCTAGTTTTACTAAAAGCTGTTATTCTTCTAGTGAATACTCGGGATTTTCACAATCTAGCCATTGAAACTATTAGAATCATAGAACCATCTAGGTTGGAAAAGACCTTTAAGATCATCAAGTCCAACCATTAACCTTACTCTACCAAGTCCACCATGAAGCCATATCCCTGAGCACATCGATATGGCTTTTAAACACATCCAGGGACGGTGACTCAACCACCTCCCTGGGTAGCCTTGGCCAATGCCTGACAACCCTTTCAATTAAAAAATTTTTCCTAATGTCCAGTTTAAACCTCCACTGGTGCAGCTTGAGGCCATTTCCTCTTGTTCTGTCACTAGTTACTTGTGAGAAGAGACCAGCATCTACCTCTCTACAACCTTCTTTCAGGTAGTTGTAGAGAGCAAGAAGGTCTCGTCCTCAGCCTCCTTTTCTTCAGACTAAATAGCCCCAGGTCCCTCAGCCACTCCTCATAAAACTTGTTCTCCAGGCCCTTCACTGGCTTTGTTGCCCTTCTCTGGACTTACTTCAGCACCTCGATATCTCTCTTGTATTGAGGTGCCCAAAACTGAACACAGTACCTGAGATGTGGCCTCACCAATGCTGAGTACAGAGGGACAATCACCTCCCTGGTCCTGCTGGCCACACTGTTTCTGATACAGGCCAGGATGCTGTTGGCCTTCTTGGCCACCTGGGCACACTGCTGACTCATGTTCAGATGCTTGTCAACCAGCACCCCCAGGTCCCTTTCTGCCAGGCAGCTTTACAGCCACTGCTCCCCAAGCCTGTAGCGTTGCCTGGGGTTGTTGTGACTCAAGTGCAGGATCTGGCACTGGGCCTCGTTGAAGCTCATACAATTGACTTTAGCCCATTGATCCAGTCTGTCCAAGCCCCTCTGCAGAGCCTCTCTACCCTCAAGCAGATTGACACTCCCACCCAACTTGGTGTTGCCTGCAAACTTACTGAGGGTGTTCTCAATCTCATTGATAAAGATGTTAAACAAAAGTGGTCCCAGTACTGAGCCCTCAGGAACACCACTTGTGACCAGCCACCAGCTGGATTTAACTCCATTCACCACCACTTAGGGCCCAGCCATCCAGCCAGTGTTACCCAGCAGATTGCTTCCCAATCCACTGAAACAAACATTCAAATTTGACGTCCGAGTCATCTTGCCAACACTTACTGGGATGAATTGGATAAATCGGTGGAATTGCACCAAAAAAAAAAACCACAACAGCTCACCAGAACTATGTCTCACAGGCAGAACTTTCTATCTGCTTGCAGGGAGGGAAACCTCTTCCAGCTCAGCAATGCCCAGTTTGCAGTGTGGAAGGTTCATCAGCTCCAAGAAGAGCGTTTTCGTCCTCCTGAGAGGAAGCCCTCACGGTTACAGAATCACTGCTAACGGATATGTGCAAATGCCATTTGAAAAAAATATTATTCCTATAATTTCATGCAGTCCTATTTCTCAGTATTAACTGAATGGTGGAACAATAATCTTTTTTTATATATATAGGTATATATAATAGATGAAAATTGAGAGCAGAATAGGTTCTTTATTTACAAATTACTCGCTCAAAGGCTCACAAAAATTATTTTAACATTTCTTAGTGCCTGTATCTCCAGCCACCCGGCCAAATCAAATTCAAAGTATTAATCAGTGGAAAGAAGACTGTCAATTCAAACAAGTTTGCTGAGGTAAAAAGGTTCACAGACACATTCTTTGCCCAGAAAGATTACGTTAAGTATTCAAGAGGTCAGTAGGGAAGGGATAAACTTTATCACATTAAGTTGGAAACCTCTTTAAGTGTGAAAGGTCTGTGTCTTTTAACAGCACTCTTCTTTTATCCATAAATATGCAATGGTGGCATTTGAATTTAAGGCTATCTGAGGAAGCAGAGCTATGCATGGAAGAGCACTGTTGCTGTATCAGTGACGCACCAGTCCTTCAAAATATGACATTAACAGTCACTTAGAAGACCATGAATTGGCTATATTCATGGTGGAAATACTGCTTTATTCTATTTTGAAATGAATTCAAGCATTATTAGCCAGTCTGTCAGACAACGAGGAACTAAAATTGGGATTCCATCACTTTTGTTTGTCCTTTGCAATAAGCGACACATTGTTCTCCTGAGAAACACAGATAGAAACACAGATACTGTCTCTTGCCAAGCATTGTTTCATGTTGATCTTGTTGAGCAGTACCACCAGATGATGCTGGTGAGCCCAGCATAGGAAAATGGGGGGCAAGGCCTCTACTGGCACACTTTGGTGCTGTGAGGCTCACGGCGTGACTATCACTGCAACCCAGCAAACTGTCAATTGTCTTTGTACTGAAATCACAGCTGACAGTCTCCTGTCATACAAAAAGCTACATCCATCAGGTGTCGTGTAGTCAGGAGGTCTGGAAATGCTGGGTCATTCTGAAGTGTTATTTCAGTTGCTCAGCATGCCTCAGGGTCACGCTTAACATTTCAGACAGCAAATATTATAACTATTCTTTCACTGTAAAATATAGTCATTATTATACATACATGTAGAAATGTAGAAATTTAATGCTGGTTCTCTGCTGCCTTGCACCTGGTGTAACCATTTACTATTTGTAAACAGGATGAGACATGCTACATTCACAGAATATTAGTGTTTTGCAGTCACTTTTCAAATGTAGAAATTAATATACAACATACAAGGGCTGACCAGTTTTTAATACTGTGTTTCCAAAGTTAAATTTTACAGGTTTTTTTCCAGAGGCACTGCATCTCTGCAGTATTTCATCTAGGCATGAAACAGCAGTGGGAGGAAGAATTAAGTCTTACAGATGTAACCTGACTTCCAAAGAGATTAAGGCCAGTTATTTACACCAGCATAACCCCCACTGACTTACTAGTTTGTAGTAAATCTGAACCTAAGTGTACATCTGGAAATGAACAGCAAAACCTGAAAGTCATTATAGTTCACATAGACCTTCTAACAATTCATACAGACTTGTCTCATCTATAGTTTTGTCTAAGGCATTCTTCTTCTGTAATTATTGTATTGGAAGCTAAGAATAATTACCTTCAGATGTTTTATAAAGTCAAGGCAGAGATGGATTATATGTCTGATAACCTGCTTTGGATCAAGACACCAAAGACCTTACTAATTCCTAATATAAGCATGTGCAGTTTCAGTGAATACTCCCTCCACCCACTGGTACCAGTTGAATTTAAGTTCCTCTCCATCACACAGATTCCTTTATGGAAACAGGCTTTAAAAATGCAGAAATGTCCGTGTTGCATTCTTGTGCTCCTCTTTTGCAATGTTACTCTCTATTCTTTGGAAACTAGCATTGATTTTGTGCTGTACCATATAGAAGTAATCTTAAAGAGTATCTCATTATTTTGTAATGAATGCTGGAAATCAGTGATTATGGGAATCAACAGACCAGTGTGGAAACTAGAAAAATTCTCGAGTATGGTGAAGTTGTCATTCTGAGGTACAAATCTGTATTATCTGTAAAAGGGGAAGGGAAGGGAAGGGAAGGGAAGGGAAGGGAAGGGAAGGGAAGGGAAGGGAAGGGAAGGGAAGGGAAG
>WTSP01008370.1:0-22118 GCA_025331215.1 Actenoides lindsayi
CAATATTATCTCTCCCTACAGCAGTTTTCCTCTACTAAAACAGGTCATTATTCATCTCACTCTCCACACATTGCCCTCTCTCCCTAGAACAAGTAGAAGAGGCTCATTCATTCCATTCAAGCATCAAGAAAACATTTTCAAAATGCTAGTCCTAACTGCTACGTCTTAGAATCAGCTTAATAATTTGAATGAAAACCTTTGTTTAAAGACAAAAGAACCAGCAAAGAGGATAATGGATTATCCACTGTCATGTCTCATCTGGAAGGTATCTAAAGACTGCTTTGATAAGTGAGTGAGTAATGTAGCATTATTATATTCCTATAACCTGTAAACCACAGAGATACTAGGATAAAAGAAATACTGTCACAGAAACTGGATAACAACTGTAAAGGAAACTCTGGCATCTCATCCATTACATATATTGCATTGATATAAAAGAGGAGTTTTCTAGTAGGAATAAGGTATTAGACATCTTTACACAAAACAGCTTCTTGCTGATGAGGAGAGAGATGTTTTTAGCATGGCATAAGAGATTAATAAGGTATATACAGACACACACATATTCAGACAGAAATCTTGTTATTTAGCTGTCTTGTGGTAGCTATAAGAATATGTACATATGCCAAAAAAAAATCTGGATATCACCCTTTAACAACAGAGATAAGCAGGGTAATGTCCTCTCCTCAGCTCTGCTGATGGCTGCCTGTAAGGAAGTAACTCCACTGGCCAACTATTTCCTGGACAGTTACAACAGGAATCCTGGTTTGCCTTTAATGGTATTCCCCAATCCACTCTCAAGTAGCTTTTAAAGACCTCAGTACAAAAATAAAACAACAAAAAAAAATTCCAGTAATTTTTCAAAGTGTTTGCTACAAGCTTAACAAGGATTTTGGCACTGTCTTTGTCTTCCTCCACATAGCTGAAGAAGGTGTGATATACCATAGCAGATATTTAACTTAGAATTGCCCTGAAAGGACAGAATAATAGTTATTAATGTGTCCTGTTTGCTCTATGCGCTGTGTTTTCTTTCCCCATTGTACACTGCTCCATCTGAAACATCCATGTATCTCACATGCCTCTCAAAATCTTTTCAGTACAAAGAGGAGGATGTGGGCATTCATGAGACATGTCTCATGGATTTTATTCCTGCATGTGGTAAATAGTTTTTGCCCTAAAATAAATCACTGTTCATAAAGACTCCGATAGTGGTTACTTACGAACAAGAAATGTAAGTGTATGCATAAAAAAATCCAGGAAATAGATTGTAGCAATAAAATTCAGGAAATATTCATGGGTGAGGGGGTCAACAGAAGTTAAGCAGTGATCCTGAAGTAATAGTACATTACGATTTTCAACTCCAATATACTGAGTACAAAGAAACAAATAGACTTTTTTTAAAGCTTTGAAAATTAAACCAACCACAGTAAAAGTGTTTTATTATACATCAGTAAAAAAAAAAAGTAAATCCTACCATAAATGCTATCCAATTAAAAGCAAATGTCACCACAGACACAGAAGGAAAGTTTTTGCTCTTCCTAATTCAGGTGATGCCTCCCCAGGGCTGTAATTTTTTAACAGCTTCATTTTTATGACTGACAGCAGAATCTGACCTAGCCCTAGGGATGAATGCAGTGGGACTGTACAAAATAGGCTTTTTTTTTGAGTCAAAAAAAGGTTATGAGATCAAAGAGAGGAAAAAATGAATTCAATATTTTCTTCTTAAAAAAAAAAAAAAAAAAAGAGAAAAGCCCTATTTCAATCTAATCACAGTTTAAAAAAATCTCAGGATAGGGTGCCAAAAGCCAACACCCACATCTAAGGCGTGCCTTAGAGTGTCTGCACAGAAGCTCCTCACTACCTCCACATACAGCACATATCACTCACCTCTAAGTACCATAAAACTGAGGATGGATTAGTCCTGCATTATCAGTCTTTTAGTCTCAGAGCCACCATTTCCCCTCTTTCAGGGAAACCCAGACTCAAGCTCTGCCTCTCTTGTAGTCTAGAACCTGCACTAGCCTGTTGCTGCCTCCTGCCAGAAGCAAAGCCCCTCTCTCCACCCACTCCAGAGGCACCTGTGCAACCACCTTTGCACAAGCAGCTGCCTCTCATAAGCTGCTTGGGGAGGAGTAAGGGAGAAAAAAAACAGGAGTGCAGTTGGGTTATTATTAACTCTTTTTGAGTGACTGCTGTAGTGCAAAGTGCGTATGCTTCTTTGCAGTCTCTGGTAGTTCCAGCGGCTGTGACTGGGGGAAGAGGTTTCTGCCAGAAAAAGTGGACAAAAAAAAAAAGGCTGAAAAGTTATACTATCTCAATTATAATCCACATAAAGACCTACCTATGGCTGAAATTACTAGGGTAGCAGGAATGGAGATCTTAAAATGATATAATGTGATTTACCTGCATTGTTACTGGTCTTGGTAGTCATTTCTTGAAATCAGGTGTAACCATCTTCCTACATTCACGGCTCACAGGGAAATGTGTTTGCCTTTCAGGGAGAACAGTGTGATCAAGATATTTGTTGAAGAAAGTCTCAACTATAACTTTTTAAATTTCTTTTTGGCCGTTGCTCAGAAATATCAGTGCTAAAAGATCTTACTCCACTTCTTGATTGATGGCTGTGATTATGAAAACAGAACAATTTCCCCAGATCTTGTCTCTGAATTGATCATGTATTAAAAAAGCTGTCAGGAGAATAATTGCATTTGAAAGTGTATAGAGCTTGTGCAAATTTGTGTTTATCTGTATGAGTTTTTATGTGTGTGTATTTTAAGTTTAGAAACAGAACAAGAAGAAAATACCTGTCAATGAGACAAATCATCTTTATTCTGGGTACATGGAGCCATATTTTGGTTTTAATAAAGACCCAAAATGTACCATTTGGGGGGAAATATACAATATAAAACCTGTGCCAAATATTCTTCCGGATACAGGAACACATGATTATGTTCCAGTTAGGTTCCCTCCTTCTCTTTTATTAAATAATGTACAGCAGAAGAATAAAAAAAACCCAAAACATCTGGATGCTCAGGACTGAAGATGAATAAAGGTATCTTTTTGATACTGTAATAAAGTTGTTCTATTAGAAATATTGCTAGCATGGTATCTCAAATTGCATTTTTAAAATATATATCCAGATGCCAAATATGGTCTTGTCTGCTCCAAGGACTGACAGATCTTTCATTGCTGTGGACACAAATAAGCACTCCAGAATTTGGTGGGCTTTATACAATAGGTTGAGTTAACCATGCATTGTAAGGCACTTTGTACATCCAGTCTCTGTTAATGAAAAAGGCATATACAAATATGCATTGTGCTGTCTGGATTCTCATTTCCAGATGGCAGCATCCTTGCACAGGCTACCTGTTATTTATTCTAACAACAAAGACACTTGCACCTTTTAGTTTCAAGACTTTGGGGTAAAAACCCAGTCATTTATTATTACAAAGCTGTATCTTTGCTCAGGTGTATCTGTTGATGCTATTAGCTGAGAACAGCAGTTTTATAAACTGTGAGAACCAAGGGGAAGTGGTATCTTACTGGTTTGTGGTCTTCATCAGGTATTGGGCTCAAAGGAGCCAGAGCAAAGTACTGTGGTCACTGCTTCACCATGTAGCATACACAGCCCCTAGCTCATGGTCAGCTCTGTCAGGACACAAAGGCTGCTTGAAAATGAGAGAAAAAAAAGCTTGTCAATCAGTAGCCTGAAATATGGGGTGCCCTGATTCAACTCCTTACTCCCAGTGTACTTCTTCTGTGGGTTTGGGAAAACCCCAGTGGTGCTGACTCCTCAGAGCAGGGTATGCAATCAGTGAGGCACTGCCCTGGGGCAGGAGTGGGTCAAGTCATCAAGCAAATCTCCCTATAAAGTAAACAAAGTTAGGTGCAGAAGAACATGTTTCCCACCAGGCAGTGCACTCAGGAGATGCAATCAAACCAACTACTGAGAAGTTCCCAGGAGAAAAAGGTATCACCCTTCCCAGACCCCTCCAGCACTTGGTCATATGCTTACCCACAAACCCAAATGGTAAAATTGGGGTTCATAGCATGAAAGCCCTTTCTAGAGCTGTTTTTGGATAACAAACTAATTCCCTTCAAATCTGCAGTGGGATGGGTCTTGGAGCCGGATCTTGGCTCCTGAGAAGACAGGCGTTTTCTTCCAAGGGCTCAGTAATATAAATACATGAAGGACATAAAACAAAAATCAAGCCTTTTATGTATGGATCTCTTGCTTCTGGTTCTGTGGCACTGAATTTCACATTCACTCTCAAAATGTGTGTTTGAAAGAGAATCTGCAGAGAGCGTATATAGCTTGCCCATGTACTTTTCTGAAAAATTACAGACATGGGTTTGACAGCTGTTTTATTTTCCATCTCACTCCTCACCAGAAGAATAACATAGTCTAGGAATCCATATCTCCCTATTCTGAGATAACTGCAGTAACGCCCAGGTAATTGTCCTACCTGTATATGTGCACATGCATACTGGTACACATTCACCTTTGTACAAAGGGATGTTCAGTGTGATCTGGTCACCACACTTGTGCAGGAACACTTTGTGAATTAAGCAGAAGACTGAAGATGTCACAGGCCTCAGGAAGGAGATTTGGCTTTGCTTACTTTGATAAAGTAATCTGAATTCTTGTGTTGCACTGCATGCACATAAGGCCTCGCCGCTGGAGGGGTGAAGGATATCCAGTCCTTGGATTCTGCCTCAGTTCCCACATTTTAACTGAACCTCAATTACTGACTGACTACCAGACAGTTTCATTAGGAATGGACCATCTAATAAAGGTGAATAAGCTTTTAGATATTCTGGTGATAGGGGTCATGCAAGTTCTTTAAATGGTTACAACATGTTTAAAAGTTAATGCAGAATATTTGATTTTTTCCAACAAACTCCTTGACAGAGAGCCTGTAGCAGAGTGCAAGGATCAAAGTGTGTTACCCAGAGAAAGTGTCTATATGGTCAGTTCCAGTAATTATTAGTTCTAATTTCCATCTGTCAAACTAAAATGGTTTAACACAGATTTAATATTGGTTTCAAACCTGAAGAAGTTATAACTTCTTTGGTAGCTGGGCATTTCTTTTTGCTAGTTAAATAGTATCACATTTGGTTTTAGTGAGTGGGCTAGGGAAGATCATGGATCATCTCATGGCTGTAGCAGTTTGGGACCTGCTCTCATTTCCCTTTCTTTATTCCCTCTCCACGTTGGACTTGGTTTGAGCAGCAGCCGTATGTAAGCACCCTGGTCCTTCCTCCTGCAGGAGCAGAGGTTCAAAGGTTTCATGTATGCAGCTCTAGGGCTGCATTAAAATAAGAGATCAATGTGCACAAGGGCAAGGGATGGTTACAGGAATGGTAAAGAGGTGGAAGGGAGTTCCTGAGGACATTCAGGGAGCAAGAGGAGTCCTTTAGAGAAGCTGGAGAGCAGCAGTTGTGTTGTTAGGTTGCATGAGGTTAGGACACAACTCAGGTAGTCCAGGCTGACTCCCACATGCAAGGTGGTGCATACAAAGTGATAGAGGACCACTGACTGAAGTGAGGAGCTTAGGTGTCTCAGATGTATGAAGGTGAGGGTAACTATTGTGGAAAAGGAAAAAAATAACTCAGTCTTGAAACTTCTAAGAACTGCTGCTTTACCTGCTCAGACCTTCAGTGCTTAAGGCAGTTAAGAAGTAAATCACTGTGAAAAAAGAACATATTCCGGTAAAGCTTAAGCAAGTACTTTTAGCAGATACTTAAAAGTCAAAGGTGTGCTTAAAAATTTTGCTTAGTTTTCCCCTTGAACAAAAATGGTCTGAATTGTGTCATTTACTCTAGTTATGTCTCTTGTTTCATAGCTAAGACTTGTGCTTACCTCCATTTTAAGTATAATAAAGATAAGCTGATAGGCACTCCACCTTTTGGGGGATATAGTTAGGCTAGTCAATATTTATCTATTACTACTTAGAAAAAGCTAATTTCATATAAAAACAGTTCAGAATTTTGTGTTTCTGAGCATCCATATTAATATTTTGGCACTCTCATTACATAACACCTTTTGATACAAAGTTAGTCCTACCTAAGACTGTCCATTCTTATCCATGTCACGTAAGCATCAAGTAGGGTACAATGTATTTTCTGAACAGCATTTTTGACAACTTGTGATGACCCTAATCACAAAAAAAACTATGGCCATGCTTGTCTTAAACCATTTGTATGAGTTTGATTTTGATGGGACTGCTCTGGAATTACTGATGTGTCTAAAATGAAGCACAAGCTATATACTTACTTGAAAAGTGATTGAGGAAAGGGTTTATAAGATGATACATTGGCATTCTTTGTGTCAGCTTCAGAACCAGTATACCTATTCTTGTTTGATTAATCACAAATATGTTATGCAGAAGCACACTACAAAATGGATCATCAAATGTATAATTACATATTGCACATAATTTCAGGATCTATTTCTACTGTTTCTGAAGTGCTGCCATTAGTGTTTAACAGCAACAAGGTGAAGCATTACCTTCCACTGAAAAAATTATACAGCAAATTTTCTGTCATAACAAAGAGATTCACAGAAAATAACTTTAAATAAATACTATCCAATCAGTATTTCTTTTCATTAGGCTGCCCCTTAAATTTATCACACACCCCTAAATATAATGAAAAATCCATATTTTGTAAAATGTTTATGTATACTATGTAAAATGTAGAAATATAAACAAGAACAAGATATTATGCATTTATGAATATTAAAATCAGCTCCTTTACAGTTTAGAATCTGAGGACACTGCTAAAGGAAAGACTTTCACAGGGAGCTGCTAAACATGTACAAAGAGAATATATCTCGTGAAGCATCACAGCCTAAATTTTGCTACTGGACAAGGTAACTTTAGCAGTAGTGAATTTTTGTTCTCCTTTTTAAATTTAATCATAATTGTTAAGGTTAAAAGTTCCCAATGTGCAATACACTGTCCTTCAACACAGCTCAGGTCAAATATTTTGGGCATTTCCTTTGGGCAGTTTGCCATTGTTCTGTTGGATTGGAAGTTGCAGCAATTTGGCTGGCATGTCTATTAATCTGTTTTTTCCCTTAGCTATTGAAAGTAAGTATTGTTGTGCCTGTACTGCAGCTGAAGTAGTTTTGCAATTGAAAACTTGCACATTTGCTTTCTGCTTACACAATGATTTATTTTGATACAGAGTTCTGTTGACTGCTGCATAAAGTTGCATGTGCCATCACCAAAAAAGTACAGCTTTACTAGAATAGCAATACTTCTTTGTTAAATAGAAAAGGTTGTCTGTGTGATTTACAGTGCTGGAAGGGTATTAAATGTGTCACATGAGTGTCAGAGAAGGACAAAATATCTTCTTATATACAGGCTCCTTCTGTAAGTCTGTTCTTGAGCCTTATATAGTGTACTTAATATTTTAACATTATATAAATAGAAAAGTGGTGTGATATGTCTTTGTGGTGCACTGCTGTTCTGTATTTAGTATTTTTTTTCATGTAAAATAGACTTACTAGTATGAGTTCACTATTCACATATTGTTAAGGTCAGAACGCGTCCTGAAACTTGAAGCCAAGTAGAGAAAAAAGGTTAAACAAACAAGAACTTCTCTTAAGTAAGCAGACTATTTCTTCTCTTTTCTTAAATATTTCTCAAGGAATTTGAATTTACTAATTAAAACACTCCTTAAACAAATTTTTTATGTAGTATAGTATTGTAGATCCCTGGAACACTGGGCATGTTTTCACACAGATTAGTACACTTAAAAAAATTAAAGACTAAACCAAAACAGTCTGTCCTGATTCCTGTCCCTGCAAACAATGTCTCTCCTACCAGCAACCAACCAATCTCTTATTTTACTGGCTACATTTCTCCACAAAATCACCCAGTGTTCTCCAATGGCAACTCCATCTGAGATACACATATATCTACTCCCAAAAGAGAGTAAATTTGAGACATTGCAGGTATTTAGAATGAGTAAACCACACAATGCAGTATATTTGTCATTTTCATCTATATGAACTAAGACCTTGTAATTCAGGAAAGAAGAATTTACCAAAGGATACACCTTTTGTTCCTAAATTAAAATTTATGGAGGGTTTGAGCATACCCAGTTAAAAAACAACAAACAAACAAAACCCCCTACATCTTTTGTGGTTCTAAATAACATACGACTTTCATATGCCATATTGATAGATTATTAGCATGCTTGTAAAAAGTACTCAGAATTGCAAATTCTTCACTCTGTTTTGTTCTTACCATTGGACAAAAAAAAAAAAAGACTATAGTCATTAATTGTTGTACTTGAAGACCAAGCATGCATCCAGCATTGTGGAATGACTATGTAAAAATGTCACCATCGGTGGTGCTTCCTAGCCTACTTCCATGTTTTACCAGGTGCCATACCATGGTGGTATCAAGTGCCTTTCAATGTGATTCAAATTCTTTGACCACCACACTGGTGACACAGAAGCCTAAAATTTTCTTTGACTTAAAGGAATAAAAATTTTATGTCTAATCCTCTTAATTAGGCATGTCTGGTTTGTAGGCAACTGTTCCCAGTCTCTGGGGCAGAGCAAAATGCTAAGGTGGTAAGCACAAATCGAAGTGATAGATGTGCTCCAGAACCATGTCACTTGAAAGGGAAAATTAGTCTATTGCTCATATTGCAAATTCAAATTGAAACACCAAAAACTGCACAACTCATCTTTCTTATTGTTATACTGTTACTTTGTGGTGTGTCAGATGGAAGAGCATTATTTGTCTGAAATTAAATCTCCTCTTCACCGTGTGCCTTGTGTTCTGTCCCAGGGGTGTACTCTCTCAAGCATCAGGCAACACACAGCACTTACTGCACTCGTGGTGTCACAAGATAGCATCAGGTAATGGAGAAGAAGAGTAATACTTTGAGTGTCTGTGATGTTATGTTTTAGGAACAGTTCCTACGAACATGATTTTGAACTGTCTGAAAATGGTTTTGGGTTTGTTTTTTTTTTCCTAATGATGCAAGTCTCTTCCATGATAAATGAAAATGGGACAAGGATAAAGCAAAACTTAAGTGATTATTTAAAACATTGAAACCAAGGAGCCTGAAGTTAGGACTTTCAATCCAAATTTTGGCTGTTAAATAATAGTTTTGTAGTGCATCTGGAATTTCTTGAAGTCCCAGGACTGCAGTTTCCATTGGCTTCAGTGAGATTTATAGACAATTTAAACTCTTGAAAATCAGTTGCCATTATTCCTGATAATCAACATAGTAGTGCCTGAAGACCAAGAAAGCCTCGAGGAATTTGCAATCCAATATATAAGTTAGAGACGATATAAAGCATAAGTGTAACTTAACTAGCATGACTGAAATAAATGTCATATTTGTTCAAAAATCCATTTCCCTTTCATTTAGGAGAAAGGATAAGTGAAGGGTTGAATTATGAGTGAAAGAGGATAGGAAAGAAGTGGGTAAAAAGGCTGGTACGGAGATCAAAAGGCTGAAAAAGATGTAAAGAGTGACAGTTGAAATAAACAGCCCATTTTCACAGGAAAAGTCCAGCCAAAATCATAGACAATTCTCTGAAGGTGAGAGATGTTATGTGTGTTGCTTGCCTTTCCTCATGATAGCTAGCATTTATATATGTGTATAGATCTATGATTAATTTGTGTCTGTTTGAAGGATATAATGCAAGCTTAATCTAAAATAACACACTTGCAACTTGATTAATAAGCATCATGGTAAATGAAATCACAGCTACCCATGTGACGCCTTCAGTGAGAGATTTTAAGTTTTCTCTTGTAAGCCACTATGTAAATAATCATATTTGCAAATTATCTTTTCAGTTTAGAGATAAAAAGTTGTACATCAGTCTGAGATCTCTGTGTGGTATACACTGGGTGCCATTTATGTTTTATTTTATTTTCCAGAGAGCTTTGAAATAATGTATGAGGTGGTGAGTGAGTTTAATTACTGTTTATAGGAGGATGACAAGCTAAATATAAGGAGTGCACCCACACGTCTCTACTTTTAGGCAACTTCTTATGCGGTAACCTTCTAGTTAAGATTTTTTCAAGATATCCCACCACTACTGCAAAACACAATTTGTGGCCCAAATTGTTTTGTTGTTGTTTTTGGGGTTTTTTGTCTTCCAGTTAAATGTCTTTAAGAATTTTCTTAGTATAATTTGCAGTGAACTTAAAGAAGCTATATATTAGTTTATTATTTGATTTTTATCTCTGAGTAGGAAACAGGCCACAAACAGGATACAAATGTGAAAATAAAAAAAAACCTTGATCCCTAGATAACTTAGTATGTTGAATATTCTCTGAGATAATTGTCTTCCTTGCCTCATATCATTCTACCCCATACATATTCCAAGACCGTTTTGTCGAAGTTGAACTAAACAGGGTTTCCCATGTATCTAATGTTTGGTAGAAAAGTTGAAGTGAAATTCAAAGACATACAAACAGGAAAATAAAATGAGAGTAAATTCAAATGTGTCACTACTGCCTTTCAAAACTGTTACCTGTGAGAAACAGATATTCAGGAGAAGGTTCACAAAGAACTAAAGTAAAATAGGTAAATTTTAGAGTGGTTTAAAGTAGCAGCTGAAGTGTTGCTGAAATGCAGCAACAACATACACAAAGGAAGTTAACATGAGTTATCAGAACTTTTCAACCTGAGCATTCTTTGGTGATTGAATTTTCACAAGGCTGTCCAGAAAAACTACCTGCAGACTAATAGAGCTAAACAGAAACTGCAGAGTAATTTAATCCTTTCCATCTTGCAGATATTCTAGACTAGTATAGGAGTATATATCTAGGTGTATATTCCTACATGTACATTCCTCTATCCTTTTCGTTTGCTTTATGTCAGTAGTAATTTTGCATATAAGCTCAGGGCAGCGCACAACCCTGAGAGTCCTACTTACCTCCTTGAGTTAATTTATTACATGATTAATCATGTTGTTACAATGAATACAACCCCTTTTTACAAAAAGAAGCAGATCATTATTAATTCCCTGCCAACACTTTAGATGAATCATGTTGAATACTTTAACTACTAAGGTAGCCGTAATACACAATTTCATTGGAGACCAACTGTAATTTAGTGCTTATTAATATCCACTTCTTGCTAACATGTCCATGTGAATACCAAATAGATTACTAATGTTGTTGGTATACCATGTTTCTAATACAACTATACCTTACTGCTCAGTCAGTTGTGTTCTAAGTCTTAGATAACAAAACTGTAATAATGTTGACTAAAGCTTTACAAATTCACATAGCGTATATAACATAAAATACTTGTCTCAGAATTATACTAGTTTATGACCTGTATTCAGTGGTTGAAAAAAAAGAAGTGACTTGAATGACTCAATATTAAAGACCAAAATGAAAACAACTTTATTCTGAGAAAAAAAGGATTACTTATAATTACCTTTAAATTATTTAGGCTTAGCATCCCAAGCTTTCAAAATATGCAGAAAATATTATAGCACTAGATTATCTTTTTGTTTTGTTTTGTTCTCCATAGCTGTATGCTAATCATTGTGCTGAGTGCAAACTGATTTTTTCCTCTCGTTATGATCAATCAAAGTCTTTGTTCTGGGAATGATCACATAATTACACAGAAGATTAAAGAATTCCCATGAATAATTTGTGCTCATTTCTCCCCGTTAAACCCATTTAACCCAGTTGAGTGTGCCTTGCTGACTTGCCTCAGAGACACACATTTTGATTGGAAAAGTAGAATACCCACCCTCCTTTCTAGCTGGTAACTTTCTGATTCTATCCTGTTGCCTAAACATTTCTCTGAACTTGACCAGCTCTTCTCCAAAGCATAATAATATGACATTAAGCATAAATAAAAGGAAAAATTAACTCCTTTTATGAAGAAATGGTCAAAAGCAGAAGTATACATTTAAAAAGTTATTGAACTATCAGAATGGAAAATTCTTTCTAGTAGTTGAGATAATATTTTACCTTGTGATCCATGGAGGGCCAGAGGACTGCAAGTCACATTACAAGCTACTCTAGTTTAGCTACTACACCCCATTCTTACCCCTTGAATACTCAGATCAAACTTTAAGTTCTTGGATACTCTTCTAGGCTGAACACTATGTTGGTCTTTGGCCATATTAAGAGGAGGAAAAAAAATGTGGTTTTATAATAGAACAGTAAATATGCTGTAAATTGCTAGTGTTATTAAGGGGTTTTTTTTAATCTATTCCCTTCCCCCCACCTTTAAGATTCACCTTGAATACCCTCATAAAAGTAAAATGAAAACCCACCAAGACTAATATGCTCTACAGTTTGCTATATCTTAGTTGACACATATTAAATATCCCATAGAAAAGCATATCTAATTTATTTGACCATGGAATACATCCCTAAGAATGATTATAGCTGCAGATTGTGAATTAAAATCCAAATATTAATATTTACTTCCTTGGCATTTTTGAAGGTCTGTGGTTGACTGCTGCAGGAGCATATACATTACGGCCATCCTTCTGGTCAGCTGCATACCTGCTTTCACATAAAAAGTGGCTACAGTGTTTAAAAGCCAAAGGCAATGAGGTGATAACAGTGTAGGAAGAGTTTGGAATGATGTTGCTACACATCATTCTTAGAACATCAGTTCTTAGTACTGTCTTTCCTTCATTTGCTGCAGTTTTTACTTTTTCATCCCCACACAGCAGAGAGCAATTGTCTATTCACAAGTCTTAGGTAACCTATTGGTACCTTGGAAAATAAATTACTGTTTTTAAGTACATAGCGTAGAATTGTTGCATGTCAGGTGCCTGACTTCTCACACGCTGTCATCTACATGGAGCAACACAGCCCTCGATAGGTTTTTCTACTTAGTTGTTTATGAACCTCCATTTTTGTTAATTTATATATGAATTCTCCCCATATACTTCTCCCTCTCTTCCTCCACACAAACTGAAAATGAAAGACAGAAGATGTCAGGTTCTCACAGATGCATTAATACATGTTGTATGTACATATTAAATGCCTTTTGTCTGAGAGAGAGGTCTGGAAAATGTCTGTGTATAAGAGAGTATTTATATGTACACTTGTAAGGAGGATTAACCAATAAAAATATCCATATCGCATACATACATTAATGAAATTCGGAGTTAGGTAAGTAAAACATTATGCATGGGATTCATATTATTAAATCTAGACATCTCCATGGCAGACATCATGTCTAGACTGTCTTTACAGTCAATAGAAAGAATTACGGGCTGCTAGAATTCCATTTACTGCACTCTACAGTAGGTATCTACCTGAGAACAAGATTAATTGAACCCTTGCCAACTTGATGGCTACTAAGAGTGGCCATTTTTTAGGTGGCTCTGGTGTTCATATATGGCAGCAAATCCAATTGAGATTTAGCAGATCAGATCAAGGCTCTAATCCAAGAACCCATCTCCAGCTGTGTCAAATGCAGAAACAGGTCATGTAAAAAAAGTCAAAAGCTGTGCCTGAGGCCTCAGTCACAGCTGGGCAAATAATTAAGGAAACTGTAAGAAGGAGCAGAGAATTCTCTTGGTTGGATTGAACTCATCAAACATGCCTACACAAGCTGGAGACAGAACTGAATGAGGACAATGCTGTCAAGGAGGAACTGAGTGCCACCAACACCATGAAATCAAAGAACTACAAGAACATTTAGGTTGGAAAGGACTTGCAGATGTCATCTAACCCATCTTTCAGCTCAAAGCCAGAATAATGTCAAAATTCGATCTTGTGGTTGATCATTGTGTTCATGCTGATCAGGCTGTTGCTGATTAAATAGAGCAAGGATGAGAGTCATCATCAGCAAGCATCTGGACTAGATTCGTGGGGATCTCAATTGTCATGGCCAGCAGACAGAAGAATATATGGAGAAATGGGGCAGCAGTACAAAGTGCAGCTGCCAACAGTGCAACCAGTAACACCAAAGGGAAGCTCTGAGCAAAGCCTGAGCCCCTCAGTAATGACAAGGAGGAGGATATGCAGCAACATGTCGTACTTGAAGTTTTCTAAGCAGCACTTGAGATCCTTCTCCCGTTCCTCACTTCTTCCAGAATCTCAGAGTAGTGGCCAGTGGCAGATGTTGAGGCAAGTATTGGAACAAGCTGAAAATACAATGGCCCTTTCTAAGATTAGGAGCTGGCTATCTGGGTGAAAAACTGTTCCTGATATGTACCATAACTACGTCTTGTTTTCAAATGCAGATTAGCCAAAAGCAGGAGGCTTGCTTGCTTGCATTCTTTATGATTATGGAATTCTGGGAGCTGAAACAACTGTCAGAAGAGCATATTGACCATACTGCAAGGGGTATTAGGTTTGTTCAAAGTTTTGTCTTGTAATTTATTTCTCCTGTTACTTTGGATCATTAATGTACAAATGTGTTTAAGCTAGACTAAGTACAGTATTCATCATCAGTATAGAGTATCCATCTTCTAACTTATTCCCAGAAACCAGGCCACTTGGAAACAATTCATTTTTACTGCTTGGAATTTATGACAATAACATATGACATAAGCTTACAGGGGGTATTTAGTCAAGGGCTATTATTAACTGGGAGAAGTAAGAAACCTATGTAGAAAGATTTAACAATATTTTTTTTCCTGACATATTTTTTACGTTTAGATTTTGTGGCAAAAATGACTGAAAACATGAATTCTACTGCTTTTGTTTAAAATACTGAAAAGTTTCAGAAAATTAAATTACAAGTATAATTTTTGTTTTAAACATTTCAGTCTGGGGCTGTTGTTAGTCAGCTAAGAAGCTATAACCATTCAGTGAATATCAGTAAATCTTACATTCTTGGTGAAATAAGAGTAGTGAAAAATGATTGAAGTTGAGGAAGATTAAAAATCTGAATTTTAACACTTTCTTTAAAAACATTCCATCAGTTATAAAAATGGAAAATTATTTGGAATGGAAAAACCTACCTTGCTTCAGAGATAATGCAAAAGAGTCAGTTCTCTCAGGAAATAGCTACTGATAAGAAATATGACATTCTTTGAGTTCCTTTACAATAATTCTTTATAATCATATGCTTCTATTTAGGACATTAAAATAGTAGTACTATTAATAGTAAAATAAAGATATTCTCTTTCATAAGAGGCAATGTTATAAAATTCTACCATTACTAATTTTATCCTTTCCATTATTGTAATTTTTTACAAATTTACATAGTGTGACACAATGATTGGAGATTTAAGGACTATAGTATAACCAGCATTTTAGTGTATAATGAAATTCTGAAAGCAGTGCTAGTCTAGTGCAGAATAAATGAGAATTTGACTACTTGGACTTGACCTTGTAGGAATGTTCAATGCCCATTTCTAATGTGGAGATCAATCATCTCACAGCAATTTATCAAAATACTAAAGTTCACTAGCTGGAGGCACTTGGCAGTTTGGATCAAATGTATCCTCTGTGTCTCAGTTTAGCAAGTACTAGTAAGCAAGTAGGCAAGTAAGGCTTACTAATCTTGTTTCAGAAACAAAACAGTGTCTGTGATCCTCTTGTCACAGTTCCTTAATTAAAACCTCCATGAATAACTTTTGGTAACTTCCAACTAAACAGCATTAAGGCAGGTACGTGCACAAAAGATGTGAAGTTAGAAGTGGATTCATTGAAGTAGAATGAAGGAGAGAGCTGTACAAATTCAGGCCACAGAGAAGGAGAAGTTGTAGTGTGAGTTCGTTACCTGTTCCACCAACCAGCCAATTGTACAGCAGATGATCAGCATGTGTAGCTCTGGGCCAGACAGTGGTTGGTGTTTCTTTTTCAGTTTGTAGTTAGGACATGTCAGGGAAACAAGCCCAAGAGACAAAGTTTCTGGGTGGGCTATGGAGCTTGAAGAATTGAAGATTGTGGATTACAGTGAATTACAGAAGAGAGGGGAAAGAAATAGGAAGTTTTACAAATGAAGCAGAGAGGCACTTAAGAGTATATTGCCAGAAAAGTATAGAGAGAATGATGGACAAACAGGGGATTCTATGGGAACTTGTTATTTCTGCTACCCATGAAAAAACATGCCAGTCAGATAAAACCCAAGTCAAAAAGTCATTCTGTGGCCCAGGGTAGAGACCTTTAGACTGTTGGTAGGCTATTAAGATAAAGTGAAAGAAAAACCAAACCAATCCCAAAACAAGCAGTCCTGTGCATGATGGAATGAAGCCAGGCTTCAACGTGCTTTGCTGTCTGGAATTTTGAAAGTCTGGAGTCTTTCTATTAAATGTCAAATATTCCAATTTTCCCTCAGTGAAAGTATTAACAGAGCTACTGTCTACTACCCAGATGTCTCTTTTTATGAAATTTGTAGGAGTTTAGTATCTTTGGAACTTGCCAATGGGTTTAAAATTAAGCAGACTGTAGAAATACAGTAAGGGAGGAAAACACAGGCACAGCAGGAGCACTTGAGCCTTCAAGCTAAAATTAACCACTATATAATTCAAGTGGGCATTATGGATGATGACATGTTGTCAGGTTATTTACACTGTACAGACTACTACGAGCTATGCCTGATATTACAGAGGATGACACTCGAAATAGGGAAGCAATCCAGAATTCCCCCCCAATATCTTTCTCATGTAAAAGTGGGACAACACAAGTTTCATCTGTGTGGGAGGCCAACTTATTCAGCAGAAATAGGGTTTCCTGAACATGCTGGTTTCCACCCTCATCAGCCACTAAGTTAAATACATCAGTAGTGCTGTGGTAAGCACTATAGAGTTGACCAGAAGGGAATTTGGTCAGATATGGCTAGCAAGGTTGATAATAAACGTATTTATTTAAAATAAGTGTACATAGTGGTATGTCACACTGATGAATAACATGCTGAGCTGATATGCAAATTCTTGATTCATGACCATCTTTGATTTAGCTCAATGTGCTTCTAATTATGCAAGGACTTTTCTTTTGCTTCTGCCCTTTGGAACACTAAAACAGCCATTTAAAATCCCTTTCAGAAATTACAGAAATATTTAAGTCATCATTTCTCAAATAATAGACATACAATTATGACTCCCAAACCTCAAGAATTTGGATTTGATTAAACATTTTATTAACATACTGGAATTTGAACTGTACAAATGTAAAATGAATTCATAGTTATAGTTATCCATCTCTTTCTGCACCAACAGAAATGACAGATGACTATATATATGTTTTTACTTATGTACGGATTAAGTTTTTAATATAAAGTTACTTTCTAAACATAATTATTTTAATAAAAGAATTATTCTGTGAAGAGTTATTCATTCATATTAAGTATCATACTTTCAGATTTTAGAACAAATCTTCAGGCAAAGAGTTACAAGCAATACTGATCCTGCTTTATGTCTGTTTTCAAGGAACTGCATAATTTCTCCACGTCTTCTGATGCTTCACCGTAGAGAGGATTTGGGAAAGAAGTAGCATTCACATCCTCATTAAACAGATACTAAAAGAAAAAAAAAACATAGAATAAAATTTAAAGCCCTAGTCACTCTATTCATTGGAGTGGCTGAGGCGGGCAGGGGTTTCCCAGAGCCAGGGCAGCCCAGAGGGACCCGCCTGCAGCTCCCTCCTGCAAGGCTGAGAGGCTGAGGTGGCTGGGGCCGTTACCAGGGACAATCAAGGGAGATGGAAACAGCCCGGGGGAGCGCTGCGAACTGGGTGGGCACACAGGGCCCGGGGTCCTGCTCGTAGGTCTGCAGCCCAGGGAAGTGCTCTAGGTCTCTGCCAAAATGGTGGGCACTCTCCCAAGAGCTAAAACCAGTGTTCCTATGAAGAAAGCCCCTGAGAAGTATCCACTCAGACAGACCTGGACAGGAAAGCTACTCCAGTAGCTGGAGGTGGTAGGCTGCAGTGAGTGCCCAGAGCCTTCTCCTGATGTAAAGGTGAGCACCTACAAAAGCTGTGTGCAGGCTGATGATCCATAACACCAGGTGGCTGAGTTGCAAGAAACAGTCATGAGGCTACTCAGCATTAGAGGAGCTGAGATGGGAGATAGAGAACTGGTTTCAAAATAGCCTCACGATCACCTGCCCTGGTGCTCATGGGGGACTTCAGTCACCCTGGTATTTGCTGGAAAGCCAACACAGCGAGGCACACAGAGTGCAGGAGGTTCCTGCAGTGCACTGATGGTAACTTCTTGGCACAGGTGTTGGAGGAGCAAATGAGGAGAGGGGTGCTGCTGGATCTGGTATTAACGAACAAAGGTCTGCTTGGGGACGTGAAGGCTGAGGGCAGACTTTGCTGCAGTGACCATGAAATCATGGAGATGAGGATCATGCAAGGACTAAACAGGACAAGAAGTAGGATTGCAAACCTGGACTTCATGAGAGCTAACTTTGACCTGTTCAAAGACCTACTTGGAGGAATCCCATGGCTTAGGGCTCTAGAAAGTAGGAGGAGGACAAGAGAGCTGGTTAATATTCTCCACTTCCTCCAAGTTCCTCCAAGTTCAAGATCAGTGCATCCCTATGAGTAAAAAAAATCAAGTAGAGGAGGCAAGAGACCTACATGGATGAACAAGAAGCTTCAGGAAAAAAATCAAATGAAAGAAGGAAGTTTACAGTGTGTAGACAAAGGGACTGGCTTCTTGGGAGGAATATAGGAATGTTGTTGGGTATGTAGACATGCAACAAGGAAGGCTAAAGACCCTTGGAATTAAATTTGGCAAGGGATGTCAAAGAGAACAAGAAGGTCTTCTTCAAGTACACGAGTAGGAAAAGGAGGTGTAGGGAAAACATGGGCCTGCTGCTGAATGAGGTGGGTACCCTGGTGACAGAGGATACAGGGAAGCCAAATTTACTGGATGCCATCTTTGCTTCAGTTTTTTCTGCTTAGACAGCCCTCAGGAATCCCAGTCCCTGGGGGTAAGAGAGAAAGTCTGGAGGAAGGAAGACTCTCCATTGGTCAAATTATTGTCATTTGAATGACTGGTTCTAATTTTCTTGAATGTGTTATATAGAAGAAATAATAACAGCTCTTCAGGTAAGGCCTTCAGTAATTCTAAACACTTCCTTCAGTATCTGCCTTACTTGAAAGCGTTGAACTACTGTATTGTGTAACAAGTAGCTACAGTGAGCAACATTAATGCAATTGCCGTTACGAGGTTCTTTTCAGCCAATCCAGCCCTGCTCAGCTTTCTCAGAATTGCAGAGGTGCTAACATTATGTGCAGCAACATACCATTGACTGTGACTTTTTTCCTGTTCCTCTGCAAATAAATTTTATTTGATAGCCCAACACAGATCCTAGTTTAGAAGAGAAATGTGTTATTACATACCTCATGCCATGGAGAAACACTGATTTGAACAGCGGGTGGTATGGCGTACCCAGGAGACTATAAAAAGAAAAAAAAACCTGCTTCAGAATTTTTTTAGTGAGCTGTATTCTGAAAATACCCTCCCATGTGGCTGTCTGAGCAACACATGCTATGGATCCAAAGCTAGGAGGGAATATTACAGGCAAGTGTGTTGCAATGCTAGGCCCACATAGTTTCAGTGTTCAGAAAGGTCTGTGGAGAATTATTCTTTCTTTATAAAACTTAGAGACACCTCCAAGTGTTTAACTTGTGGATATTTCATTGGAGATAAGAGCTGTTGCTCTTATATTTTATGGCATCTTTTGATTGGTGATAGACCATTCAGGTATAAGGCTCATCAGACTCAGAGTAAAATCGTAACTCTTATTTTCCCTTTTAAAGGAATAATTAGTGAAAACATGTCTTTTCCAAATCTTGAAGAAAATAGAGGAAAATCTGGTACAGCACTGTACTTCAATCACAGTGCCTGGGGCTGTCTTCTATGAAGATGTCTCTCCTGACACTGTGCTTCTGTTTTCAACTTGCCTGTCAAGAATCTATTTTAACTAAAATAAAAATGTCCTGATAAATTGGACATGATTGTGATGGGAAAATTTCCAACTTCAAGCTCTCACAAACCCCAACCTATAAGTGAATTAATTTGTTCTAATGTTTCTAAAATCAGGTGTAAGGAATCTTTTATAGAAAGTAAATGGCATGTCATAATTAATCCTATTCAAACTGCAGTGGAATCTTATATTACTGTCTGTGGAAAAGACAAGGAATTTTTATTTCCTATTTTACACCAAGCCTAGTTCTTTCAATGCTAATAAGGGTAGTATCAAAATGAGGACAGGAAATATGTTTTAAATATTTTTTTTTTTTTCTCCTTTTATCTCCAAGGTGCTTTGTCTATACTATTTTAAATGATACATCAAATAGCAGAGATACCTGCATTTTAAGGCAATCATATTTCTTTTGTTAAATGTAAAACCTAAATTTTAGCTACTGCTGTAATTTGGTAACTAAATCTCTCCTTGAAATATTTTATTGCAATATTTTCACTTTTAGATATATATTTTATTCACAAACTTCTCTGTTACTCTAGCAGTTTCTTAATTATGATCAAGAAATGGTATCAGGAAAAAGTGTGACCAAGTGTGTGTCAAGGTGAATTTTACAGTAGTGAAAATAATAATGCACATTTCAGGTATTTGGAAGTGTTATCAACTATTTTATAGCTGGGTGTTTGCTTGCTTTTTTTTTTTTTTTTTCTCCTTTAGAAACAAAGGGAGACAAGTCTAGGAAGGTTTTTCTTTTATATGTCTCGCTAGATATTTCACCCCAAACTGTTCTTCTCAGATTTAGCAACCCACAGTCACGATTACTTATAAACATCAAGATGTTCTCAAAACTGAGTTGATTTCAAATCTGTCTGTTTTGAAAAGGCACTGGAACTGATCTCAGTGATGATGCCATTTTTAATTCTTACTTTTATTAAACAGCATTCAGTGATGGATTACACTGTTTGTTTTAATGGAAAACTTACTTGAGGACTACAAACTCCCATCTTTCTGAATGTATAGAAGCAGTTATTGCTACTTACCTTTACTGTCCCGAATGAACTGTCTTCATACAGTGGATTGGCAAATGAAGCATTACCAGTTTCCTCCAGTTTCCTTGAAAAGTCAAGCAAAGAAGAATAAAACCACTCACAATATCACACAGGTTGTCAAAGAACCAAACACTTTCAAGTTGAAAAGACTTGAGTTCAAAAACAAAGATGGCTAAATATATTTCTGACTGAGCTTTAAGGAACTGAACAAAATTAAACCAATGTTCTTTATAAATCACGTGTAGGTTAAAATAATCATTTTTCATTTTTTGCTGCTAAAAATATGTATGGTTTTGGATATGCATGGAGATATCCGGTATTCATAAAATGTAGTGCCATACATTAAATAAAACATTAGCTAAAAACTTGCGTTGCTGTAATACATTTGCATGTGATGGGATCATGTTCTTTCTGTGTTTTACCATTCACACTAGAAATTCAGCTTTGAGTTCCAGAGCTCTGTAGTTATTTAATTGTTGTAAGAACTCCTTTTTTTCCCAACAAATTAAGAAAGTACTTGCATTTTATGTCAAAATAATCAGAATTAGTTTTAAAGCCATACAAGTTCCCCATACCTTTTGCTACAAAGTCAGAAATATTTAAAGAATTACTGAAACTATTGAAATGAAAAGGTTTTATGAATGAACACAATGCCTTAAGCAATTTATAAGAGATGAATAGGACTAATTGTACTAATTATGGATCTCATGTCCACTGCCTCAGATAGAAGTGTAAAGATATGATTTCCTGAAAGAGGCTTTCACATATTCCTTTTTGTGGAAGTACTTATGACCTGTGCAGTTAATCCCATTAACTCTGTAAAATCAAAGAATATTTGGGGATGGAACTTTCTGTGTACACTTTTTTTTTTTTTTACTTTTTCCATATAGATGATTGTTTGCTAATACTCCACAATGCTTGAAATCACCAAAACTGTTCCAATGTTATAGGAAAAGCAATAGCTGCATTAGCTAGAATTACTTAAAAATGAAGCAGAAAACTCCTTTTTTTTTAATATTTGATTTTCAAGAGCTGTGTTTAGTTGTTTCTTTTCCCCACTAATGCTTTTATGAATAAAAGCATATACAAGCCCATTTCACAGAATCACAGAGTCATTTAGATTGGAAAAGACCCTTGGGATCGTCCTGTCCAACCATTAGCCCTACTCTACAAGTTCACCCCTAGACCATATCCCCCAACACCACATCTAAGCGATGCTT
>WTSP01008370.1:22218-43452 GCA_025331215.1 Actenoides lindsayi
TTGAGGCCTCACCAGTGCTGAGTACAGGAGGACAATCACCTCCCTACTTCTGCTGCTCACACTATTTCTAATACAGGACAGGATGCTATTTGTAAATAGAAAGCTGTGTTTGTACAGTATTCTAAAACAAAAAGTTCTCTAAAGCTAATAATCTAAATGATTGAGAGATAGACTTTCCTGTGTTTAAAAGTGTTTCTACTCCAAAGCTATTTTAAGCAGCATCTCCCTTGGAACTGATAGACAAGCTCTGTGTTACTGTGGCAGGCAGGACTGAAGGGAACAGAGTGGTCATGGAAACACAGCTGATGGAGATGTTGGGAAGGGAAACAGTTGTTCAGTACAAGACACAGGGGAGACACACTGCACATTTTCTTTTGCAAAGAACTAAAATCAGAATGGATGCTTAGGAGGAAGGCACAGGTAGGCTACAGAAATAAATCTCCTCATGAGTTAAATAAGTGCAAGAAACCAAGTTCAGGTTTTAGACTAAACCAGACATGTGTCCTTAAAATCTTTCACAACAAGACTGCCATAAAAATTCCTTCTAATGTCAGTCTCATAATTCATTTAGATTACTTGACGTAGTAATATTGAGAGCTGAATATCTGAACCTGATGATTTGTTCATTTGATCTTAATCTTAATTGCAATAAATCATGACATCCTGATGGTTTTAGTTAATTTAGTGAAGCTATAATATATTATGTTATTTATATGCCTCCTAAGTGTATATTTGCATAGTAATCCTCCTGAATAAAGTCCACAAAAAGCACACAGAATTGATTTTCTACTCTAAAATCATACTGTGGCTCATAAAACCTGAGGCCAGGAGCATACTCACATAAGAAGTTTTCAAGGAACTTGGCTTCACTTCTAGACTAGTGCCCAAATGGCCAGATTTTCATGCCTTAATTTTGGTGTCTCATTTAGGCATCACAAACTAACTGTATGGCCTAACAGCATGATACAGAATTAAGAACATCAATTCTGCTTACAGTCAATGTAGACACTTCCAAAGGACAATGCAAGTGACGCAGTTCACAATGGGAACCACCTTAATGTGCCAATAGAAAATGATAAGGCTAGAGATAGGTCTGATTCTCTTTATCTGCCACTCCCCCATTGAATTTAAGCAATTTCTGCAAGACATGTATGTTGATTTGGGCAAGAAGACACTGAGTACTTATGTCTGTCCTCAGGGCAGGAAAGATGCCGAATACAGATCTCCAGCTTCCTCTCTGAGCAGGATAACTAACCAGCAGGATACTGTGCCAAAGTATGGGCGCCAAAGAGTGTCTGTGGTTGCTGTGTTTAGTGCTGAAATTGGTCCTATGTGTGTGAGGTTTTCTCAAGCATGAACATTGAGTCTTGAACAGGTTGTCCAGTAGATTTTCAGGGGATTCTCCTTTCACCTTAGGTCTGAATCATGAAAGTGCATGTTTACACAAGTGCTATTATCCATCAGTTGGATGATGTGTGAACTGCCTGAAGAAGTCTGTGCTTAGGAACTGATATAACATATTTACATTACTTTACATGTTGTGCATACATCCCTAGAAGTAAACACAACACATTAGATCTTTAGCTAATTACAAATATGAAGCTTTCCTTATCAGAGCAAAGTGATGATATGTCCAGTCCAGTACTCTGTCACTAATATAGATACTTCTGAGGAAAGCACAGAAGTACAGTAGTAGTCAGTAGGGTGAGTGTTGTCATCTAGTTTACAACCTTGTTTTGAACTGCTTGATTGGGCAGTTGAACTAAATGTATTAAAGTGGCTTGAGTTAAGCTCATTCTTGCAGTGTTTGCTGTTACTTGACACAAGTGAAACATTGCCTTGATAGTTTATTGCTACAGTAAAGAGCAATATATGCATCACAAGGTCTTATGATGAGGATAAAGTTATATGTGTGTTACCATTGTACAGTAAGGGCAAGGGTAACTCATCACTCACAAAAATTGCAGTCCAGAATAATTAATCAATATGAAATGTTTATAAATCTTATTTAGGAAGAAAACCCATAAATGCCACGTTCAGAAGACTGTACCAAGCAGGGAAGAATTAGGGTTAAAGATGGCAAGCACAGGATGGTTTAGGGGAAAAAAAAAAAAAAAAAGACAGACTCAAAGAAGAGGGTAAGGCAGCTCAGAGAGAACTGGGTTTTCTAACATAACCAGAAATACCACATTAGGAAAGGAAAGGATTAATCATCCTGGGATGAGGTCACATGTCATAGCTTTACTAAGCTTATCTGCACTCTTTAGTAGCAAAAACTACTGCCTTCTCATAGGTTTCTCCACCACAACTTCACAGAGATGGGAGAAAGTTGTATGCTCCGCAAAATACCTGCCTGTGTATGAAGGGAGTATCCGCTATGCTTTTTAATGGAAAATTAAAGTATCTAGATTTCATTTGTCTGGATGCAATAGCTGAGAATTTTTAACTTTTCAATGTACCTTTCAATGAAAAATCATATATTTCTTTTAGACAGTACACATACTTGTTGGAAGTACAGTGCTAGAAGAATGTTTATCATCAGGCCAGTAACAACAATAACAAAATCCTAGTGGACCAAAGATTCAGTTACAACTAAGCTACTAATTAAAATAATCCTTTACAAGAATTCTTTATAGTTGTTTTAAAGCTTCTGTTTTAAACAGAAACAATAACCCAAGGGCTCAATTTCCAAAACATTTATGAAATTTTTTAAACTACATTTAATTTTGCAGAAGCAGGCTATATTTTGCACATCCCACAGAAGAAATGAGAGGCATGAATCAAGGCGGGCAGACATTACAAAAGCTGCATTTAGAATCATCTACAAGTCATTTGGATGCTTGATTAGGTTGTTAGTATGCTGTCTGGGCTTCCTAGGCCTGGACTTTGTACCTTTTGAATCACTTTAGGAAATGTAATTATTTTTTATTTTTTTTTAAATCAGTCCCTTGCATCTCTCATCTTGGTGATCTTGAAGGATATAGAATGAAAGATTTGCTCTGTTTCACCATCTCACCTGCTGTCTATTTGCAACTTTTCCTATATTTGGTGGTTGTGAGATGTGCATTTCAGAGAAACAGAAGACTTTTGACTATAGTGCTGGGTTTCATCCTTCAGAAAAAAAATAATCTACAGAAGGAGGAATGGATTTGGAAAGCAGCTTTAGATTAAGAAAACAACTCCCAAACAATAGTTATGGCTGCTGCTTCCTAGTTTTGTTTTTCTCATGAAAGTGCACCTTTTTTGTCATGCTACAAAGCCAGTTTCTGACTCCCTTCCAGTTCACAAGCTGAAAACGGTTCAATAAATGTCATTCTATTGTCATCCTATTTATCACTTTGGGATATAGGAAGAGAGGCATAGCTAGCAATGACTTCTGGCAGTCCTTCAGATCTGCTTGGAAAGCCTCCCCTGGAATATGCTCTCCATTCCTCCACAACAGACCTCCAGAAGGGTATGGTCTAATTGGAGAAATTCTTGGCAACAGCAACTGGGAATCATCATAATTGTAAGAAAACCTTAACCAAGAAGAAAGACTGAAAGCACTGAGCTTGTTTAGCCTAAAGAAAGCAGCCAGTAAGGAGGCACGGCAACTGCCTTCAAGTACATGAAAAGCTTTTTGCAAGGAGGAAGGGAATGATTGGTTCTTGTCCACGGGGAATAGGAATGAACTTAAATTGTAAACAGACACATCAGCAACTTTCTAACAGCAAACTTACTTTCTACCTACAGTACCAAGACTGTCTGAGCATGCCATCTAATTCATGTTGCTAGAGGTCTTTAAGTGCAAACTCAGAAGTGATACAATTGAATCTGTCCAATGGCAGGATGAAAAATGGCCTCTCTGAGTCCTGTTTTCTTATGATTTGCTATAATTTTAAAATATTTTCTCAGAACACCTCAGGTTTTAACTCTGTTGCCTGTGTGCCAAGATAGATTATTGATACACTTTGGAAAACTTAGTATTCTGTGTTCATACTGACAGGACTGATAACAGTTGTGGTGCATTTCCATCACAGCTGATGGCACAGATCAAGAGTAGGAAAGAAATAAACTGAAAGAATCCCGAGTCATTGACTGCTTTGAAGCCAACAGCAAAGAATATCGCTTTGCTTAATAGAAAGTCATTTGTTTTTCACGTTCTTACTTCTAAAAGTAAAATAAAGCATGAGAAGGCAGCTGCAATAAAATGGAAGCTAAAATGAAGCTTTGCTTATATTTGGTCAATAAGGACAGATGCCACTGAAGGAATGGAGTAACTGTCAGCCTTCCCTTCTAGACTAGAAAACGTCATCTCTGAAGCATGAACAGGAATGTGAGAAACTTATAAGCTTCCTCTGACTTGGTGTTTCTATTCAAAAGTTTCACATATTCCCAGCTGGGAGCTGGGAAGTAGCTTGCATATCTGAATGCCATCGTGGTAATGAAGTACCCTGCTGCCAAGCCATGTAGTGGGCTGCTTTTGTCCATTAGGAAATAAACTTACATGATGAGTTCCAGTAACTCCCACTCAGGCACTGGAGTTTAAAGCCTGCAGATCAGTGATTAAATTCGTGCAAAGTAAGGAGAGAGCAAAGGGGAAGCAGGGCATTCTTTTGGGGCTGAAAGGAGGGGATAAAGCACTGTCAATCTTTCCAGAGAAGAAAAAGAGGGACAAATGTAACTCTCAGATTCTCACCACTGTTAGTGACAAATTCTTAGCCAATAATTGTCTAAGGGGTCACCAACCTATCCCAATTGCCTACTACCTGTTTTTCTGGTGAAAAAAGTAGTAGTATTGGACTGTGAAACTTTGCCTCTAGCTTTTGGGCACATTCCTGTGCTAGTTCCACTGACATATAGGTAAACCTTGCAATACAACTGTTAATGCACCTCTGGGAGAACCTTCTGCTGATGTCTGCATGGGTTCTATACCAGTAAGGAAAAAGGAGACACTAATAGAAATTATAAAAAATAGCTAGCAAAAAAAATTATCAAAAGGCAGTAAATATGGGCTTAACTGTGGGAAAGCTTCCCTGTGAAAGAATGGCCAGTCAGGAATTCACAGAGTGCCTATAGTGCCTAGTGGCTTTAAGAAAACAACATGACCCAGGAAGCCTAAAAGCAGACACAAGCCTTTGAAGTGAAAATGAATTGCAGAAAAGTATCATTCACGTGCCCAGTTAGATTCCTCTATCTCATCAAATCCCCTTAAAAGAAAAAATCAGGAGTAAAATCTCATGCCTCTGTGTGGTGCTGTCACATTGTACATTTTACAGACTTATGCAAATAAAAGTCACTTCTTACTCCATAAAGCCTTATCTTAAAGATCCAAACTTCAGTATGATAACGCATTGGTAGCATTTTGACTAGTCACTCTGAGTTACTCATCTAGCAGTTAACGAATAACTTGTCTCAATTTACTACTATGTTTTCAGCTGTGATTTTTGTATACTAAATCATACTAGGCACTAAATAGTTGAAAAGGAAGAGACAGACTGCCTGGATGAGCTTATCTTCTCAAGTTCAGAGTTTCAGATTTCATTATTTCACTATGTCAATCAAATTGCCATTTATTATCTAGATTATTTCTTGATAAAATGCCTATAAAATACATTTTAACTTACATGTTAAGTCAACTGTGATTAAAAACAACGGAAATAATTTTTTTTATTCTGTACCATAGGCAAAATGATTTGACAATCTTAATCAATTCCTAATAGACAAAATTTCGAGTCACAAAAATTTCCATCATCATAACTTACCTTTTTTGGCAGCTCTGGTAAAAAAAATCAAGACCAGAATGAGCTTTTTTATATAAAGCAGCTAACCTTGTTTTACAGCTCTGTACAGCGCTGTGTTATTTTCTCAGTGCCATAGTCAGAGGATTCTCATTCATCCCTGTTTTATTACATACCTAATAAGACACTTAAGTGTTTGGCATCATATGGCAACAGGGTACATTATGATGTACAAAAAAGGCTCTATTCTTTTTTTTTAGTATGTATAATTACAAGAAAGGAAAAAATATTCCCCAAATATAAATATATGGGTAGAAGATAAGTGGATGGCAGTGTAGTAGCTGTTAATCAGACATTTACAAAAGAAAAGTTAAAACGAAGCGTTCAGGTCACAGGAGAAGTAGCATAAGAAAAAATAATAATTTGTTGATTAAAACACCATCAAATGTGTTTTGATTTAAAAAAATAAACTTTTTTTTTCAAAAATAGTCATTGAAAAACTCCAAGCAACTGTTAAAATACAACTAATCTCACACTCCTGAAGTGTCTCTCCATATGTGTACCTTAGTAAGTTGTATAAATGTGAATGAATCCAGTCTTAAAGCCCGCTATGAAGATAAGGAAATGCTATTTTTCACACTTTATAGAGGAAGAAGCAGACATAAAGAAAGCCCATGAAGCTATGCATTCATTTAACAGTAGCACAACCGCTAAATGCTCCTGCTTTCACATTTTGCATCTGCATCCCTAGACAACTCTACCTGTCAAGGATAGCATGCATTGTTAGGAAATGTGTCAGCAGCAATAATGTCAGGACAGGAGTCTGCACAGTTTAGTAGATAGTTTGGGAGATAACAACATCCCCAAACAGAGAAAAGTCTACAGCAGAGAACAAGTTTAAAGAAAAAGAGACAGCTTTGAAGATGAATTCTGGAGAAGAAAATGAGGGGTGAGAGAAAACTAACAACACAAAAATGGACAAGACAATGCACAACCGCAATTGCTGAAAGGGAGTAAGGGATAGCAGCAAGTACCTGCCACTAGGTAGGATCTAGCAGAATAAGCCGAGAGATGGGCAGAGAAGAAATACAAGTGTTAGAGGACAATAAGAAACAGCAAAAAAAAAATAAAAAAAAAATTAGATTTTAAATTTGAGAGGAGAGAGAAAGGAGAGGATATCTGAGAGATGACAGGAAAGGCTAGTACATATATTTGAGAAATTATGAACTGTGGATCTAAGGCATATCTTCAAAAAACTCTGAAATCAAATAATTGTATGAAAATGTATCTCTAGTACTACTAATACCATTATTCAAAGCACTTTAAATAAATTTTGAAATAAACCACTGCCTGTTTTGCAGGGTTTTTTTTTTTCCTTTACTGAGGATGTATTTTATGCTATGTAGTCAGTACTAAATAAAACCCCAACATCTAGAGCATTAATTCACCTCATGTACCACAAGTCAAGAGGTCTGTACTGGGTTGATCCCGGTGCAAGATGGCAGTATTGGATAATGGGTATGAGAGGAAGAGGTAGGGGAATGGATGGAAGGAACACATAAGGTGAGATTTGTGGGACACATCTAAAGAATGACTGATTAAGATAACTAGTAAAACATTAGATGAGAAAGTGAAATTGTGAGTATGTCTGTAGTAACTAAAGGAGAGGGGGAAAACACTATGATTAGCAAATTCTGCATAATTCTACAATCACACAACTTGCATTTTTTCCAGTGTATTAAAGCTTTTTATGAAAACCCCTAATATTTTAAAATAGACTCCCTCACATTTTTATTCCATCCGGTTATCATATGGAAAATTCTCAAAAGTGGGTAAATATTGCAATATTTAGGGCAAGAAATGTCCCTCCAGCTGCATGTGCTACACAGTAGCTTCAAGAAGAACTCTGAATATCCCTCTAAGAAACTAATTTGGCCTTGGAGGTTTTGGGAAGCAATAAACACCTTCTATTTTTCACATATAACTATCATGTATAAAAATCAGGGCTACTGCTGTTAAGGTGGGTAAACGGTGACTTTTATAATTCAGGAACAATCATACAATGTTGCAATCAAAACTTTCTAAGCAGTAAAGCCATAACTCATTGTTTCCAGATGGGGATCCACTAAGGTCAGCTTTTGTTGCAAAGCTAGGTTTTATGCTTAGTGTTGCAAACGGACTGTGGGGAGGTTTAAAAGTTGAAACCAAAGAGACTGGGCAGTTAGCCATTGCTTTGTGCCACATTTGTGTCTGCCTTACACAAAATAAAAGTTTCACTTACGTTTCTGGCACTTTCTTCCTTGAAAAGAAATAAAAGGCAGCAGCTGTAATTTTAATCAGCATGAAAACGATACCCACCCCAATCCAAATATCTGCAAAATCAGAGGAGACAAAAATAAGTAAAAGGAAAATCTTAGAGAATTAATTGAAAGACATTTCTTTCTTTTTACAGACTTACCATTTTGAAGGAGACTTGAAGTTGGAGGGTGAAGAGGCTTAGCACTTATGTGGCAACGGTTTCCTTTCCATTCTTTTCCACATCTGCGAATAAAACAACAATTTTTGAAAAAGGGAGAAGCAAGGATCATAAACAGTGACAAGAACACAAGAAATGCAAAACTTTTTGAGCACTTTTGTCAGTGACTAGAGTTCACTCAGGAATCACAAAGAGCAGCATCAAAGTTAACAGAGTGAAATGTAAGAACTACACAAAACAAACCTAAGAGGGGGAAAAGAAAACCCCAACAAAAAAAAAACTAAGTTCAAAGATTAGAACTGGCTGCCTTGTCCATGTTGCCATCATATTGTTCTCCCACAGGAAGAGAAATTTGACTAATTTCTCTGTTATCCCTCATGTAAGGGTTAAATGAGTTTCTGAGCTGAGGATCTGGGACACTAATGTAGAGAAATATGAATTATTAGAGGGGAGAAAGATGTTTTTATCCCCTGACCTAATCTCTCTCTCTTTTGTTTTCTATTTCCTTTTAAAAATGATATCCCTTCAATAAATGCCTCTTCAAAACCAAAGCACTATATTTAAGCTAACAGTTGCAGCCATACCAAATTATTCTAAATTTGCTGTTTGATTCAAATCCAGTCTTAATTTGAAGTAAACAAAATACAAACAAACCTTTAACTTCACAGTTGTTGCTTAACAGTTAATCACAGTCATCAAAAAAGTGTGTATTATTTCTCACTTTAATTTGCCTGGATTTAGCTTTTGGCTACTTGCTTTTGTTGTAACTTTCTCCATCAGAATGAAGAGACCTTGGATACCCAAATGAGGGTTGGCTGCCTCTGCTGAGACAGATGGAGTTTGGAGCACCTGACACAGCCCTTCTGGGTGCCCCAGGGAGTCTCAAAATAGCTGTAGGCACCCACATTTACAAACCCTAAATTATGACTAGTGTAAAGGGTTGTTAGAGGAATAGTTACATATTGACATCTAAATTTCAGGCACCCCAGATGGTGAGCTGAACCTCACACTGGAATGACTTCTACCAATTTTTCAATTATCAGCATGACTGGTGGTTTATGAGCTTCATGAATTTTCTACTTTTTTTTTAAAAGAAGCATCAGAAAGAAGTGATGGTAATAATCCAGTTTGTCTTACTAATGTCAAATGGATGGGAAATTAGTTTCACAGCTCATGTTTTCTCTCTGTTTACAGTTTCACAAACTTATAATGTGGGGGGGACTGTACATTGAGTTGCTTTCTCACCTTAACACAAACATTTTTTTTTCCTACAGTGACCAATTTTTATGAAGTAATTTCTATTTTGTAATTGCAGTTTCCTCTTCTGCTCTTAAACATACAATACAAAATCACACAGATACACAATTAAATCTTTATATTAAGGCTATTTTATTTGAACATGTGAGAGAGAACTTGTGGTGTTTGTCATGGTTTACCACATGACATTGCCTATGTGCCTTAGCCTAGCAATTGCATGCTGAATTAACCGAGGCACTCTGGAGGGAGACAGGTATTTCATTTTCCCAGAAAATGACTGAGCATGGTGGATGTAGGGAGAAGAATGGTAGGACGACAGGAGCAGCAAGCACCTGTCTGCAGCCTCAGTGAAACTTAGAAGAATCCTGAAAGGACCAGGGCATGTTGGAAAGCAAATCTATATCTCAGTCTCAGACACAACAGTACAAAGGTGACTTCGCTAAAGACCAAAAGAGGCTGATGAGAAATTTGTTGCGACTCACTGGACCATTGAAAAATGGTGGGCAGAGAACATACTGGAAGGAAAATAGCAGCCCTACTTGAATACAGTGGGAAGAGAGAGATGTGTTTAACCCATTTTATCCACAGACCTGAGTTTTCTGCAGTTAAAGGATTACCTTGTTCAAGGTTAGTGATTGGTATACTGATGAATCCTAGCTTTAGAGACTGGAGCCAATAGCATATTCTACCATGCTAGTTCTAAAGAAAAAGTGGCACAATTTCAGCTGACATCTCTGACTGAGCTGGAGACCCATTGAATTCAGTGACAGAAAATACCTGGTACCTTCAGTGTACTACAAAAAATCATGTCATTCATAAGCTGATGATTTTAATACAAATGTCAAATTGCACTTGTGCTCATACCAAGCCCTGTGGATCCATGTAGAAACATTGCAACCTGATGGTAATTACCCATCAAAATCATTGTCTGATTGGTCTCAATTGTATAATTTCCTTTCTCCCTATTTGCCAGATTTTCTGTTAAGTAAGAGGTTTTTAACCAAAATTGCTCTCTTTCTTGTCTCTGAAGAACTTACTTGACTGTAAAAGAAAGAATGAGAAAACAGATTTGCATCAATGCACAAGCACTACTCAGGCATGGCAAGAGAGGTGCCATCTGCAGCTCTGGAGCTCATTTCAGAGCTGTGAAGAAGGACAGCTGCAAAGAAGTAGTTCTCATAAAGTAGCTGTGTGTACTGGTAGGAGTATGGGAAAGTCCTACTACACCAAAATAACTAAACATATCTTCATATGCTATGTTTCCATTTACTGATGAAATATTTCCACATATAAAAAAATTAAACATGTAGGACTAGGTGGTTAATGAAAACCCAGAAGGGTCCCTCTTTTCATCAAGGAATAAAATAAAAATATCAGGAAAGAAGGTGGAAAAGGCAAGTTTGAAACCAGACATGGTATTAGCTCATAGTGGTTTTTGAGGACACGGAGAAGGTTTCCTTAGCTGTTTGTACTAAGGGCACAGAATATATGTTCTTGTGCTTTTGCAATCGCAATAACACAGCCTCAGCACCCAGACTTGGGTCTTTTGTCTGCTTTGGCAAAACTGTATCAGTTTTGTATTTTATTATTAAATACATATTTTATTTACATACATAAATACAAACATTATACATTAAATACTAAATATCCATTTGGCATCTCCTCTGCACTTCTTCAAATTTAATAATTTAAATTTGTATCAGAATAACAGTAATAATACCAGGCAGCTTTATCAGAAAGGAATCATAGAATCATATCATAGAATCATAGAATACCAGGTTGGAAGGTACCTCAAGGATCATCTAGTCCAACCTTGAAATGAGTCAAACTTCACCTTTCTACTGTGCAGTCCTTGACACATGAAGTCCTGGAATGAACTTTAATTATTCCAACAGCTCCAGGTAGGTCAGAACAGACCGCAGAATGCACCCAAGAGATGACTTACTTAAGTCTGGCCGACGAAAGAGAACAGTCTTAACTATCCACCCACTGCTGTGCATGGATTGTGCTTACAGCGCTTTACTTTCATTTAAGAGGCAGATAAGTTGCTTCTTCAAAGTCACTGTTAGCGTCCCCTTTTTAGAGAGCACCTGGGGATACACAAATGCTGATATGGTGGAAGGACCTTACAGAGTGCAGATCAACCATGTCTTCTGGGCAACGTGCTAAATCTTCATTAGTAGGGTAATGGGAATTTTGAAGAGATTCCTTAATAAACCTTTCCTGCTATTTTATTTTTTAAGACAGACAATTCTGAACAGGGTCTGAATTTATCTCTTGAGCCATGAAGCTGAAATTCCACATTATTTATATACAATTAATTTCCTTGGACTAATTACATCTTGACTAATTAGCAGCACCACATTTTACATAAGTCTTAAGCTTATCTGAAATATAGAGATAGCCATTGCAATCCATTCAGACAGGAAACTCCTCACAGCTGAAACAGGAGGAGCAAGAGAGAAAGACAGATGAAATAGCACTTGAATACTTCCATCCCAGTGCACATCCTAATCTATTCTGGCTGACAAAAATGTCTTCAGCTATTAGTAAGTTCTTACAGGAAATTCACTCTGGAAAGGAGAACGTTAACCCCCCAGATTTGCTCCTAGGATTTCCAACTCATTATTTCCTAATACAAATACTGGAGAGGAATGAACTTAACATTGCCTGTGTTTCTGCATCCTATACCTGCAGTTGTGGCTTATCTCACTTTGAATGAAAACTAAAAGCAGACAGTGTCTGTTGTTTTTGATGTTCATTCGGAGTAGGTTTAATTTAGAAGGACGTGTCTGTCTGATAAAATACTGCATTTCAGAATGTCAAATTTGTGCTCTATTAAAGGTAGCATGTACAAAAATAAAAATAAATCATAGAATCATATAAAAATTCAGGTTTAAAAAGATCTTTAAGGTCATAAAGTCCAATCATTAACCTATCACTGCTAAGTCCAACACTAAGCCATGGCCATAAAAGCCACATCTGCATGTCTCTTGAATACCTCCAGGGATGGCGACTCCACCACTTCCCTGGGCAACTTGTTCCAATGCTTGACAACCCTTTTGATGAAGAGTTTTTTCCTAATATCTTATCTGAACCTCCCCTGGCACAACTTGAGGCCATTTCCTCTTGTCCTATCACTTGCTGCTTGCGAGAAGTGCTGGCACCAGAGCTGCTCGCCTCAGTGACTGCAAATAGAGATGTGTACTTGATTGCTCATTTTCCTCCTGGCATCTGATTCCTTACTTGTGCAATTATTTTCTCCAGTCTGAGATAGATAAATTATATCATGCTAATGCATCATTATTACATTTGCCTCTGGGGTAGGGAAAAATGACAAGAGATGATCTTTGCAGTAGTGATTCAAGCCCGTGACCTCCAAGAACAAGCATGAACACAGCTCCTCATTGACTTGGAAAGAAGCTGTATTTTCAAGGAAAACTTCGATGCATGTGGAAAATTGAATGCTGAAATCTATTGGATTGGGGTTGTTTTTCCTTTCTTTTTTTTTTTTTTTTTTTTTTCTCCGCAATGGCAGTAATTACCAAGCTTTGACAATGGCTAAGGTTGTTCAATCTAAGCCAGTGTTCTGCATTTTCATTCTTGAAAATTGCTGGCTTTTGTCCATATACTGTATTGGTTTTGCTTTTCTCAAGAACCCTCATGTTTTATGCTGAACCTGATAAAAGGTTAAAATTACTGAATCATACACAATATTAATCTAGTAGCATTCAGAGCATTAAATACTAAATATCCATTCGGCATCTCCTCTGCACTTCTTCAAATTTAATAATTTAAGTGCCAATCTTATCTTAAAAAGGTTTGCAGTAAAAGGCAGACTGAACATTAAGAAAATGTCTTTAAATGTTAATCATCTTGTGTGATCACAGAATTTTTATTTTTATGTATTGATTTATATCTACAAAGATGTATAAAAGGAATTGCTCAACAAGTAATGGAGCCAAAATAGATAAATTAGCCGCTAGACAAACAGTGACCAAAGATGCTTCTCTCCACAGAAATTTCGTAAGTAGATGGGGAGTGAGGTACACTGGGCATGTGATAAATGTAAAAACACTACTAGCTTCTACTTTTGTCTTCAAGTGCCCGTAACATAGCTCACTCAGTTACTGACAGAAAACAACAAATGGGGAGTATAGAAGTAACTATCCCTACTTTAAAGAGCTCCCTGTCATTACCAGCACCTCTTAGGTGACATACACCTTTTCTCTCCTGTGAGGTGCATCTACTTTTCCTATTTTTATCTGAAACATTTCTCCTTGAGAAAACTTAATCTGTTATGTCTTATGTACATTCAGAATTACCAACAGTTAGTCAGCTAATTATTTAGTGTGCATGGTATTAGTAGCACATAAATTAAAGCAAGTAATATGCGGGTGATTGTAGTTACATTTTCCTGAGAGTATGACCGTACACTTTGTAGTATCCTTCAGAGACTGCACTTACTTATGAATCTGCCACAATGCACCAAGCCAGAACCTTCTGTGTGAACCCAGCTTTGACACTGCTATGTTTATAATACATTACACAGGGGTCATTACACACCAATTCTGACATTGTTCAGAAGCTGTACCGTTCTTATTGAAGTGCAGGCTACTCCAGGAGTGGGGACAGAGGATACAGGGGAAAAAAAAAAAATCACAACCCACAACTTAGTTCTTTGCAGAAAGCAGAGACTTTACATCCCTTTGCTATATCAATATGGATGAAGTTTCTCTGCTCCCTAGCCTTTGCAATTAGTGTTATGCAAAATAAGCATCACTAGACACTTAGGAATATGATGAAAACAGCAACTCTTCATTCCATTATGGGAAAATAACCTCTACTTCAGCAATATAATTATTAACAATGTACTCAAAGAGAAAAAAACCCCATACTTTCTGAGTAGTTTTTATTGTTGAATCAAAGTATACAAAATTTCAATAGCGAATGTTGCATGAATGGCCTCAGAAGATATCATACTTACTAAGAATTTAACCTGTGGTTTGCTGACTGGAAGCTGGAATTAGAACCCACATTATTCCATTTGTGGTTAAACTCACAGATGTGGGACAAGGACAAACCTCTTTGAAAAAGACAGGTGAAGTAGATGGTAATCTTGAATGTCAAAAGGATATAGCATATAGATAAGGGCACATTAACCCACTCAGAGAAAGTCAGATGTTATTCTGAAACGCTGTGTGAAGTTCTGATCATTCCTGTTCAGGAAGATGGAAGAAGGCAGAGGATAATTCCTAAGGTGAGCAGAAAAATAGTCTTTCTTACAAAAGGATTCCAAAAGAGTTGGAAAAGCTGAAAGGCACATGGCTTTTCTTTAAAAACCACTTTGGAGGATAAACAGCAGAGGCACCGAGCAACTTTTTAGGTTGATGGAGAATACTGGCACAAGCACAAATGAGTATAAACTGTCTATGACTAAATTTGTGAAGAAATTATTAGAAAGTATCCAAACACATGAGCAAGGCTTTTTTCTGTCCTTTTCTCAAAGCATACTGCTTCAGAAGAGTCAGCTGGTATCCTCTGTACTTGGTACCACATATTCCAAAGATCCTCAGATGCTGGAAACTCCGAGTAACTTAACAAGGTAGAGAGGAAAATGCAAGCTAAGAATTCCCCATAACTGATCAAAAGAGAAAGCTAAATAAACGGCTGAATAAATTTATATGATGTGATTGTGTGCGATAACAAGGGCCTGGATTTCAGGACCCAGATACAGCTTCTATTCTGAAAAATGCTAAAATTCATAACTGGCAAATACACAAGAATCACCATGAGGCAGAGCAATATGAGGTCAAAATAGATTCTAAATGAAATGTAAGTCCTCTAAGAAAAGATTTATGCATCCTCATAGGTTATTCAACAAAAGTAACTTCTCACTTTGCATCACAAAAGTATGCACTATGCATAAAGAGTAAGATAGAAGACATTAGCGTTTACAGTGATTAAAAATGATATGGCAGTGACTGAAAAGATCAGTTCTCATTTACACAGAAGATGATTGTGGGCAAATAAGCTGAAGGTAAACAAAATGATATATGGCAAATGGAAGAAAAATTGTGTGTTGCTGTTTATCTTCTAGAACATTCAATCAAACTGAAGGGAAATACATGCTAAACTAATAATAAGGAAGCTATTTGTCACTGACCTGGGGGAGTCCTTGCCATAGCAAGTCTTAGAAGCCAAGAACTTAACGATATGCACTAGGAAGAGCTCCTCAAAACAGAGAATAAAACTCTTTAGAGACTGCAGAGCTTCAAGTGCTAACTGATGGCAATTTGGAAGAAAATTAATATATTTTCATAATCATTTTCTACATGTATCTTCCAGTTCTTTGCTTATAGGGTGTGCTGGGTGTTGCTCCCAGGTCCCCAGCATGACACACAGTGATTATTCATTGCTCTTACAACTACAGTGAGAGGTTCTATTCACAGCCTCTGTTGAATAAGAAAAGGTAACTGCTAGAAGGAAGGATTCAGTCAGTGTATTTAATTGCTTTTTATATAGAACCATAGAATGCCCCAGGTTGGAAGGGACCTCCAAAGGTCATCTAGTCCAAACCCCAAAACACAATGAAACTATAGCAACTAATTTTAAAAGTTAAGAGTGGGACTTAATTTTTCTAATGTTAACCGCCTGAAAAGGGAGGCATCTAGAGACAGTCTGGACCAGCTTAAGACCATGTGAAATAGAGAGACAAATCCTCATCTAGATCTGTTACCATTGGTTAGAACAGTGTCATGATGACCAGTTCAGATTAGATAGTTACATTTAGCTGTTACATCACAGCTAGGAAAGGGGAACACCACTTTAGTGCTCGCTGTTAAACAGAAAACAAGCAGTGTCTGATATTCTAGTAGGAGTATGAGTGTGAGCTTTGTATCATAGACAGCTTATGAAATACCTCGTGTTAGGCCCAGGCAAACCATTTATTAAAGGGAGAGGGGTAAATACTCTCTCTAGCTTTGGTCATTTTAAATTGGAAAATTTCAGAACAAGTATTCCTTTGCTGAAATTAGTTGATATATGAAAAAGCTCTTATTTCACAGAGAATTTGAATTCAGATTTTTAAGAGATTTGGTGTCTGAAACGCTCCTCATTTCTTCTCTGGCTCCTACCCTAAAAACCTCAGAACAAGCCCTGATTTTGAAGTTACTCTGCTGAGAATTACATTGATTTGAAAAACAAATCACTTTATGGTTTCACTAAAATTCTTCCTGTTTCAGATTGGTGTGATAGTCTTCTATCTGACAGAGATTTTGCAGTGTATTTTGTACTATAATAAGGAAATGCAGACTGATACAGAAATTATTTGCTGTGTTATTTTCTTTAGTTACTTTATTCTTCAATGAAATAGGCCCCAGTAGAATTCATTGAGGGCTGGTATGTGGTGTGCATTCTATTTTATGACACAGATCATTCAGCTACAGCAATGAAGCAGAAGTATGTGCTCACAGCAGACAGTCAGACCTGAAATTCACCATTTCAAACAAATACACTCTTTTCATTATCCTACCTATTCACACCTTCTTAACTAATACTTTTCTGTTAACAGATTTTCCACTATTGTAAAATAATGGTTAAAAGACACAGCAGGGCAAATACTGAAGCTACTCCTGCCACTAAAGAAAGGATTTGGTGCTAGATTCAACAGGGAAATGACTATTCACTCAGCTAATCATTAAAAAAAATAAAAGTCTTGAGATTTTTTCCAGTTAAATAATAATTAAAAAAAAAAGGTTATTTTAAAAAAGGAATTTTCTCTAGGACAAAACCAATATTTCAACACAACTTTATGTAAAGGTCAAACCACCAGAAAGTGTACTGTTTAATTCTGATGCTGACATGAGACACTCACACAATAGAAGACGAAACAGCTTGAAACAATGTAGTTGGTACATTGATCACTGACCACTGGAGATCAGAGTTCAATTTACAACTGAGACCTGAGTTTTGATTCTAGAGCTGTGCTTTGTAAAAAGTGACCTTCAGAAAAAATAACCTTGCCCATAAGAAAAAAATCTTGGCATTTTAAATTTGGATAAACCTGTGAAAATTAGTCATTTTGTGAACTACAATTAAAAGATGATCCCATCTTTTGACTGGGACTGAAGGGCTGGCACTTGTCGACTGAGGGAGGTTTGGTGCAGGTACTCCAAGTGATACACCTAGCACAGAGAGAATTTCACTACTGAGAAAAGGAACTTATCTCTATTTTCTTTTTCTTGAAGAAACCTAAGAGATTGAAGCAATACAAATTACAATTTACAATATGAAGTGAACTTAGGAATTCTGTATCAGTACAGCGGTATCTGAATTGTCAAAGCAAAGTGAAAAAAAAATCACTGAAGAGCTATGCCTTAGCTTAAATCAGCTTACAGTAGAGAACCAGTCCTTTATGCCAGTCTGTCTGTCCATCTTGTTTCCCAGTTTTTTAATATTTCTTTTTTCTTTTTTCTTTTTTTTCCCCCCAATCTTACATCCCTTCCTTTCTTTGCTCCCCTTGTATTTCTTTATCTTCTACCCCTTCCTTCCCTCCCCTTTTGCTATTTGTGGAACATGCACTTGGAGCTGATACGTCATTTGCTCTTGAATTACACTCCAAGAAAGGGAAGAACATAGAGAGAGAGTAAGGAGACAGAGGGACAGAGAAACATAAATCTCTAAAAAACACTTTTTACATGTTTGTGTCTGAGATATAGCCCCTAGTTGCCAATTCTAGAGGACTGAATTTGAGATTAAGGAATGACCTGACAGAAAGTCTGACTGTGCAGCTGTATTGACAGCTGGTAGCAAAATTCTTTTGCTTTCAGAAATGGCACTGATTTCATATTTAGGTGAAATGAGGAAATAATGCAAAAAAGTATAGAAAAGGCATCTATTTTTAAGATTGAACTGATAATTTCACACACACACAAAAAAAAGCTTTTTACTTAAATAACAGTTCTATTGATAGACTACATGGGGTTACATATCAACAGGAAACCTAATAAAAGATCTGAATATATTTAGTGTGGTTGGATTTTTCTACAGAGACCTTCTTTTTTTTTGCTTTGTTTTTGCTAGACTCTGAGGTTTTTTTTCTGGGGGTAGAGAGTTTTAGTATGGTTTTGTTTTTTAAAATATTTGCTCTTATTGCCTTTAATCAAACTCTTAACAGTACTATAACTAGTTAGGTAAGAAATGATAGGTATTTACTGCATAATCAGTTCATATGCCTGCTTTTCACTGTTATTTACCCTCTGAATAGCTGTAATATGGATGAATCTGTAACATCCAGGTGAAATTAAATAATTATTTAAAAACCTTGAGCAATGGAAGTGTTTTGTCTGCATCAAACCACATATGTGACACAAATAAAAATAAAATCTGATAAAATTATTTTCTTTCCTTTCCTGCTGCCCCTTTCCAACATTGGTCTAGCTTTTTTATCAGCTGAAATGGTCTGCTTTAATCAGAGCTTGCCAATACAAGGCATTTCTCCTAGCAGGTGGATTGTATTATACATTGGAGATTATAAATTTTGTCATTCTCAGACAGTACTAAATTTATCTGCTTACATGGGAGACAACACTGTACAATAACATCTAATGCTGCTGCTTCTCAACATTGTACAAGCGAGGTGCATCAGTACAGGCTAAGATTACATCAACACAAATATATTCTTTAAAACTTTTTGCTTGTATTTTAAATGTATGTTTATAAGAAAAAAAACAACAAACAAACAAGACACAAAACTTCTCTTTTGCTTACCCCCCATGTAATAGAGTTACAGTGGTTTACACTCCCTAAGAATCACTCATCCCCCAGAAGAAGCTTAAGTTATGCAGTAAGTTCTACACGTGCCAATATGGTCAATGAAAAAGAATAATGCTGGGATACTGTCTCTGCATAAATTGTACAGTCCTCTTCTGATATTAGAGATTAATTCCACAGAAGCTTGGGGAATTCACTCTCTAGTTTCTTGCTAACAAGCTAAATTTATGAAATCTTTAGAGGAATGACCTTTAAACAATTTATGAGAACCTAAGACAATTCAGATGCAATAAAAATAATTTCATCACAACCTTTCTCCCAGCTCTACATTCTGTTAGCGTTGTTATGGTTACAGAGTCAAGACTTGAGAATTTAGGAGAGTCTGGAATTAAGGATTCTTAGGCAATTTCAATTCCAACTCTCAGGAACAGTCTTTAATAGGAAGATCACAAACTCCCCGTGCACCACCCTCCCAAATCAAAACCTTCAATTCTGGTATTCAGTGCTTAGCTTTGTAACAAGATTATTATCATGGTATAAAGAAGAGGGAATTCACTATACCTAATTAAAAAAAAAAAAAAAAAAAAAAAAAAAAAAAAGCGCTGTGTTACTAAGAATAGCAAAAACATCTCTTCTCTCATCAGCATTAAAAACTTCAAACTTCAGTACTTAAAACTATTCTGTTGATATGAAAACAAATTTGAACTGCTAGTACATTCTTGAAACATTTATGGAGGAGGATAGCCCTAAATCTGGCTTATTTGTCTAAATTTGATAAAAGAGCGTATTTCAACTGTTATACTTGGCACTTTGATAAAACAGTATCTTTCTCATGGTCTTCAGTGTTAACAATATATGGTGAGCTATGGCTAATGATAGCGAAATTTCTAATAGCATTCCAGCATCCATTCAATAGTCTTTTCTTGGTTGCAGCCAAGGACTGTGCGGTACAGATGAAGAATGGAGAACCATTCCCATGATGTTAAAGCTGCTGTGCAATAAATCATTGTACTTGTACAATTCTGAGCAGCCTTTATGCTCCTTTAATGTGTACCACCAAGCAGAACAAAAACCTAGTCAACCTGCATTGCTGGTCAACAGCCCTAGCAGACAGACGTAGCATCCAAAAATCTATGAGGTCAAAGAATCCTTGCTATGTTCTGTTTTTGTACTGATGATTTTATGTCAACAGTTGTGATAAGGTGGAAGGGAGCCATGACAAACATTCCATATTAATAAGGGACACATTTACATTTTGTAAAGGCAAAGGACCAAGACTTTTATATAAGCTGGAGTCAGCTTCTATACAGCTGAAAAACTGTTTTCATTAACCCACTGCTTCTCTGAATGCCAGAATATTGCAGTTCTTCATCTATTTGAAATAAAAAGTGTACATTTTCTATGTATTCTTTCTAGCAAATGATTATTTTTACTACTCTTGAAACAAGCTGCTACAAAGCTGGTATAGTGCCCTGCCTTTGTTCTTCCACATCAAAGAACTGAAAATCAAGAGAAGATATCTTAATTTAACAAATATTTGAAAAGAATTAGAGTAAGAAATATACCAGATTACTGCACATTGATTACTTTTTACATTTATAGAAAATACATTAATAACATATTGTATCAAAGCATAACATATTGTATCAAAGCATAACATATTCTGAAATATGTCCTCGAATCTGACCTGAGTTAGGCAACTCTGTATTCTGTAAAAGGAGACTGAACTTATTTGCACAACATTTTTCTATCTTTTGAATGAGATTAGACATTGGTAAGATGTTTTCTGATTTCTTTCTCTAGTTTTCCTTTTTAGAAGGATTTTCTTGTAGCTGTGCTTTTGTATCTGTTAATGTACAAAAAAGAATAACCCAAATGAATGTGAGCCAGGAGTGTGCCCAAGTGGCAAAGAAGGCCAATGGCATTCTGGCCTGTATTAGAAATAGTGTGAGCAGCAGAAGTAGGGAGGTGATTGTCCTCCTGTACTCAGCACTGGTGAGGCCTCAA
>WTSP01008371.1:0-11087 GCA_025331215.1 Actenoides lindsayi
CAGATGGTCACGCGTCCCAGCGCCGCCCCTCGCAGCAGCGCCGCGCAGGCGCCGCCCGTCAGCCCCGAGCCCACCACCAGCACCCGCGCCATGGCCCGGCCCGGCCCGCCCCGCACGCCCCGCCTCCCGGAAGGGACGCGCCCCGCCCCGCAGCTGAGCGGACACGCCTGCAGGCACGGATGCGCCTGCGTGTCCATGTGCTCCGAGGTGTCTGCCTTCAGCCGCTCCCTCGCTGGAAAAAGCGTCAGGATAGGGGTTGTGTCAGAGCTTCGTTCAGCAGGAGCTCCTCTGCTCCGTCTCTGTCTTGGGCAGTTTATAGTATACCGTGTGCTCCGGGTGTGCCCTGCCATCCCCAGCACTCCAGCACAAGGGGATCCAGACTTCAGAACAGGTCCAGAGACGTCAATTTCCCTGGTGACACCGTTGCAAGAGCTAGAAAAGACTCTGCCTCCCAGAGGAGGTAACTGTGTGCATTTCCCCAGCATCCTTCTGTCATGGAAAGGTATTCCTGGGCTGATCAGGATAATGGGAACACCCACCCGCCACACAGCAATGTGCGGGCAACAGAAAAAGCTCCCTATCACACATTAAAGCAAAGAGTCTTGGTCTGTGTGCAAGTCCTCTACCAACATCTTGGTTCCTGCAACTCCCTATGCAGATGACGACGTCCTGGGATTAAACTAGTATGATGGCCTAAGAAAGGAGAGGTTGGTTTGCCCCATGATCCTGCAGACAAATGGCATTGCTAAATCCAGTCTCCTCTACTGGCACTTGTCCTGTCTAGCTGCAGAACACAAGTGACCACAACTGCTGGCTGAATCCCCTGGTGCAATCACCATTTTAAAGTGCTTTTAGCCTGTTGCCCCTCCAAACTGCATGTGGAAGGAAGGCAGGAGACACAGCAGGAAGGAAGAAATTACAGTGGCCACCTTCTGGTAGCTGCATTCAGGTGTCTGTGCCTGATGAGACCTACATTTGGCATCACTGATGGCATCGCTACTGAATCCTATGCCTTCTTCCTATTGCCCAGCTCCCCTGATGACTCATGAGGAAGATTTGCAAGAGCTCATCTCAAGACAGAGTCCCAGCAGCAGTGCTGAGACCTCTGAAACATGTTCCCCTCCAGCACATCACCCATACCACAGCCTTCCTACAGCTAGAGCCTGCAATACCAGCCATGCTTTGATCCAAAAGGCAACCTTCAGGTAACTCCAGAAACCTGTGCAAGGCAGAGACACCCTTTTCAGTAACCCAGTGATCCCACAAAGGGCCACTACAAGCCATCTGTCGCAGTAAGATGCTGACCACCAGGTCGAAAGGCTGCTGTTCCAGGAATAAGAAGTGGCACCCAAGAAGGAGCAGATCATGTTGGCTTGACATCTAGAACAGATGAGTAGTTAAGTATTTGGGGGAGATGCTGGTGCGGCATAACTGGTAACTCCCACCTGCAGGGACGAGGTGCCCCTTGGCAGATTGGTCATCAGGAAAACCCTTGGAGCTCTTTCCCATAGAGCAGATGTTGTTAACAAACAGCAGGTGCTGCATCTGTCCCTCCTGAAGGAGCTTTTTCTTCCACTGCCCTGGCCCCTGTAGGCAGACACAGTGGAGAGCCCTTGTTTTCCTGGAAGGCAGAACAAACATGAGAAAATTCACCTTAGAGGGAAGACGGTAAGGGTAAGACAGACTCCAGGGGGGTGGAGGTCCACCTCAGTCTGGGGTGGCAGTGCCAGCTTCCCCAGTACCCCAAATCCCAGGGTACCCAAACTCACTGGCCACCTCTAGGCATTGGAAAGCTGCCCCCACCTCCTGGGCACCCCTGGGCAGCTCAGCTCATGTTCACCACACAGCTGAGAATGTGCAGAGAGTTTAGACGTCTTGTGACACCTGTGTCTCTCCCTCCAGTCCCAAGTCCTTCACAGGCTTCTGATGCTTCTCTCAAGAACCTCAAGGCTTCTGGCACACGACCACAGCAACTTGGCTCCTTGTCGATCAACCAGGTCATGGCTTGCTCTTCTAGGAACGCAAGAGCCCCGAATCAAAAGTACATTCAACATCCTTTTATTTAGGGACATGTTCACTAACACTGGCAGCCACCTGTGTGTCACGCTACAGATTGTGAGAAGGTGTCAGTGGATGGCATCATACACTATTTTCAGCTGTAAAAGGATGGAGGATGTCACAGGGTAGGCAAGCTGCAAAGCTGGGCTGACACCAGCTCATTCCCAGTGTACATGGGCTGAACTCAAACCACTATGCATCATCAGAGACATGGGGATGTGGCTGGGGTATGAGGGAAGACTGCATCGGAGGACCATCAGCAGGAATCAACAGTTGCATGGCTCCCTCCAAAGGAGATGGGAGAAGAAATGAGTGGAGAAGAGACCAGCCTTGGGAATTACCTTGTCCACTGCTTTATGCGGTGGTTATGGGTTGGAAAGAGCTCTTGTATTTGGTTGTTTTTCAACGACCAAGACACCCCATAAAATCTGGATCTCACACTTCTCCCAGATCAAAGCTGCCTTTCCCCACCACTTCCAGCATCAGGGACAGCCTCCAGCAGCAGATATGACATGAGAGCCTTCTCTCTCAGCTTTTCCAACAACACAGCTTGGACATCCAATACTAATCCAGCAACACCTCAAAGACTTACCCCCTCCTTCCCACCACTCCAGAGCCTGCAACGGCCGTGGGGATCCTCCCCAAAGCCCTCTCCACCTCAGCTCAGGAAGGAACAGCAATAAGCTTTATAACCAGATGAAAACGTGGTAGACTTATGGAAGTGCTTATTTTCCCTCCTCCTTGCCCTCCACAACAGCAGAGAGAACAAATGGAGTGTCAACCAAGGCATGGTAGTGATGACAGCTGGCAGCAGCCCCTGAGTGTCTGTGATTCAGCCTCCAACAAGGCTATCTTCATATCTGCAGCAAGTTGTTGAGGGCCTGAAATAGCAGTGTGTCTTATGAGTGCATTGTAACAAAGGCAATGGAAGCAGCTCTCACCCAGCCCAAGCAGCACAAACACTGCCCGTGGCATTACGGTTTATAACACGGGTGCTGAAGGCTGGACCCGGCCAGACTGCATTTTCCCATCCTCCCAGCAGAGAGGGCTCCATCCTCACAAAGCTCCTGCCCTGGGTGGCTGTGTCACAATCACAGATTGTTAGGGGTTGGAAGGGACTGCCGAAGATCCAACCCCTCTGCCAGAGCAAGACGGAACTAGAGCAGATCACTCAGAAATGCATCCAGACAGGTCTCGGAAGTCTCCAGAGAAGGAGACTCCACAACCTCTCTGGGGAGTCTGTTCCAGTGCTCTGTAACCCTTACAGTAAAGAACTTCTTCCTCATGTTGAGGTGGAACTTCCTGTACTGAAGCTTGAACCCATTGCCCCCGGTCCTATCACAAGGCACAACTGTGGGCTGCTTTTTTTTAAATATACCAAAACGCTACACTTTCCATGGTGTTTGGGGCAGGAGATCATCTCTCTCACTAGTGCTTTCATAGCACCGTCTGGTGCCCAGGCTTTCCCTTTTCCTTCAGAGAGCAGTGTCCCATGGACAACAATCAGTCTAAGTGCTTACATGACCAGACAGCAGCTAGCTGAAGAGCTGGAAGCATTGAGAAATTTAGGAAAGAGTACATGGGATTAAAGTGGCTTTGGTCTCCTCATAGGCAGAGCTACGGCACCAAGGGGAAGGGAGACTATGGAGACAAGAGGGCAGAGTCACTGGACATGGTCCCCCAAGGCTGTGCACTCACCCCAGAGTCTTCCCAGAAGTGCTGATATATCCACAGGAAGCCCCTCCAGGAGCAGGAAGCTTTGTAAATGTTGTTGTCAAATTGATGTAAATGGAGTAGAATATTTCAGCTGGAAGGGACCTGGAGCAACCATCTAGTTCAACTGCCTGACCTAGTTCAGGTCTGACCAGGTTAAAGCTGGTTGTTAAGGGCATTGTTCAAATACCTCTCAAACACTGACAGGCTTGGGGCATTGATCACCTCTCTAGGAGTCCAGTTTCAGTGTTTGACCACCCTTTTGGTAAAGAAATGCTTCCTAATGTCCATTCTGAACCTCCCCTTGTGCAGCTTTGCACCATTTCCATGCATCCTGTCCTTGGACCCCAGGGATAAGAACTCAGCACCTCCATCCCCACTTCTCCTTCTCAGGAAACTCTGGAAATCAATCAACGAGGTCCCCCCTCAGCCTCCGTTTCTCCAAACTAGAGAAGCCCAGAGTTCTCAGCCACTCCTCAGAGGACATTCCTTCCAACCCTTTCACCAGCTTTGTTGCCCTCCTCTGGATGCAGTCAGGGACCTTTGCATCCTTCTTAAATGGTGAGGCCCAACACTGCACACAGTGCTCTAGATGGGGCTGCAGAAAACAGTGGCACAATTCCCTCTCTTCACTGGTTGGTCATGCTATGCTTGATGCACCCCCAGGATGCACGTTGCCCTCTTGGTGCCAGGGCACACTGCTGAATCCTCCTGAGCTGCTGCCACCCAGCACCCCCAGATCCTTTTCTGCAAGGCTGCTCTCCAGTCACTTTTCTCCCAGTTTATACTTTTGTCTGGCATTACTCTGCCCTGGGTGCAGAATCCAGCATTTCAACTTGTTATATTTCATACCATTAGTCATAGCCCAATGCTCCAATCTATCTAGATCCTTCTGCAAGGCCTCTTGTCCCTCAAGAGAATCAAGAGCATCTTCCAGTTTGGTATCATCAGCAAACTTGCTAACGGTGCATTCAATTCCTGCATCCAGATCATTGATAACTATATTTAACAGAACTGGATTGAGTCCTGAGGAACACTGCTAGTGACCAGTCACCAGCCAGATGTAGTCCCATTCACTACAACCCTGTAGCGTAACCCTGCACAGCGTAACATTTGCCCTGTCAAAATCCAGGGTAGCAACTCTGCTGTCTTTTTTTTCTTATTACTTATTCTTATTACACTGACAATTTCAAAACCAGCTATTCCATGATCAGTGTGGCCAAGACAGCCGTCTACCATCACAACCTCCATGAGTCTTACTCTATTCATTAACAGCAAGGCTAGAAAGGCATCTTTACTACTTGACTCCCTGAGTACTCGTGACAAGCAGTTAACTCCTACAAACTTCAAGAATTTCCCACACCTGTTCATCACAGTGTTATGATATTCCCAGCTGATGTCTGGGAAGCTGAAATCTCCCATAAGGACAAAGGCTACTTATCCAGAAATTTCTCCTAATTGCCTATAAAATAACTCATCTCTGCCATCACCCCAGATGGGTGATCAGTAGTAGACACCCACTACAACATCTGCTTCATCTTCCACCCCCTTAATCCTTACCCAGAGGCCCTCAACCACATCATCATTCACCGTAAGGGCTGTACCATCAAACCTCTCCCTTACATGTAGTGCAATACCTCCATGTCGATTGTCCTGCCTATCCCTCCTGAACATCCAGTACCCTCCACCCCAGCACTCCAGCTATAGGACTCACCCCACCAAGTCTCACTAATATCAATGATACTGTAACTCTGGACACTGAACCATCGCTTCCAGTTCATCCTGTTTGTTTCTCATACTGTGTGTGTTTGGTGTGCAAGCACCTCAGATACACTCCTGAGCCCCTGAGCCCACTGTGCTCCCAGGAGCAGTGTAAACGTTCCCACTAGCACTGAATGGAGAGCAGTAATAGATAGTAGACTGAGGGTTGTCCTAGTTTCTTCAGTCTTGTGGTGATGTCCCTAACTCGGGTCCCAGGGAGACAGCACACTTCCTTGAAAAGAGTCGGGTCTGCAAATGGGTGCTTCTGTTCCGCCCAGGAGGAAATTGCCAGTGACTGTAACTCACCACTGTTTCTTCTCTGCACTGGTCTTACTGCAGGTTTTGTTACAAGGGGTTGGTCTCTCTGAGACTAATATAACTAATGTACCTGAACACTAATTTACCCTGAACTGAGGTCATTCTGGGAGGGGTCTCCCAGTCCCCTTTAACAGTGCTGTGGGAGGGGTGGGGAATACCTCTGGGCTTGTAGCACTGGCAATAGTGAGAAACTGGCTGGGACTGGTGCAGAGAGGGGTTAGGACATGGCAGGGCACAGGGCATTGCTACATGGCAGTTGACCACAAAGCCTCAGCAGATGTGCTGGATCCTGTCTGGAGAGTTGGAAAGTCTCCATCCCACAGCAAGAGCTGTGTCATGTTATGCATGCTGAAAATCTCGGGGAACACCTTGCTTCTGCTCTGCTCTCCCCCCATAGTCTCAAGTAATAGAGGAAGTAACTTGGCCCCAGACTTGATGCAAGGACCAGGAGTGGTCATAGATCCACCAGGAGCCTCTCTGATGTCCTGTCTCCAAAAGGAAGGCAAGTTATGTTGGCATTAGTATACACTGGGAGAAAGGCAGAGTAATTTCTTATCTCAGCATATTTGATCCTGTTTTTCCACCTTTCCTTCTCTCCCTGCAGAGGAAAACTCAGACTCAGGTCTGAGTCACCACTTACACAGGAGTAAGCCAGACTGGGAGGGCTTTTGGCACTGCCTCCAGCTAGACTTTAATAAAGACCAGCTTCAAATCAAGGTGGTATTATTTAGACTCTCCAAAGAACTCATATTTGCATTTCAGCAAGTGCAGCTTTGCCAGATCTGACAGGTATGACCCCAGGAAAGGAGACAGGTGCCCGCAGTGTGCGAAGCCAGCCCTAGGTTGCTGCACAGTGCCAGTGTAGGGGCATTTTGTCAAGGAGCAGAGAGGCAGCCTCAAAGGCAACGATGCCAAAAATAACACCCACAGCCCGCACCAACCCTCAGCATCCCTGAAGGGAGCTCCTCAGCAACCGAGCAGCAGCTGGCAAAAGACATTGCCAGATAGGCAGATGCAGAGTCTGTGGGAGAAGTGCAGGATGGGCAGAAAAATTCCTAAGCACACACAGAGGTAATTGTCCAGATGGAGGCAAATGAAAGTTGGGTGGGCGCAGACACCCAGCAGAGAAAGTCACCTCACACTGTGGTCCAGACAGGCATTCTTTGTGCTTAGTAAGAAAAGATATGTCCTCCCACCAAAACTGCACGCCATGGTCAATGAGACTGAAAGGTAGCTTCATCCCCAGCTTCTTCTCTCCCTGAAGATGGATTTCTTTTTCATGTTTAAAGAGCACCTCCAGCAGTCATTATGTGGACTGGGGGGTTTTGTATTTCCCGGATGTAGCTTGTTACATGCCGGGAGGCAATAAGAAATACCAAACAGAGCTGGGTGAGTTTCCCACAGGAGCTTGCTGGGATGAGCTAGGCTGGCTGCATGCACCTCACTGTGCCCCACACACCCCACAGCACCCTGAGCACCAGCACAAGCCCCAAGCAACACTGTCAGTCTCAAACACCCTGCTGTGCCCCTTGCACCAACACAAGCCCCCTGCACCAGTGCCATCCCTGTGCACCAACACCAACCCCCTGTGTCAGTTGCCAGCTCCATGCACCGAAGCAAGCCCCAGTGCACAGGTGGACAGTGGTCCAGACCCTGCATGTCCTCCAGTCCGCAGAGGTTCTGGGCAATGTCAGATGATGTTGTGACACATTAAGTAGAAATAACCAATTTGTTGCAGCTCTTAACTCTTCTGTAGCGTCATGAAAATATTCCCAAGTAAGCCCAGGTAGGAAGGGTGTCTCCTTTCAGAGCAGACTCCAGCCCTCAGGTAAATTACATGTTTGCAGGAGGAGGATTAGAGGGAGTGGTGACCTGTGACGCTCCCAACCTTGTCAGGAAGAGGGAACAGTGCGATGCATGGTGAGTGAGAACAGGTGTGCTCGGGCAGCGGGGATCTCCTGCTTTGTGGACATCAGGGAGTAAGGCACCCTCACTTCTTCTGCTGCAGCACCTGAGCCACGACAGGTAATCCTTCCTGCTTCGATGCTTCTGTCTTTGCACAGGTTGCCAGGGCCATCCCTCTCAGGGAGGACAGCAGGGGAGAGCTGTAGGTAGTTGAAAAGCCCTACAGATGGCTTCCCCAGGAGTCCTGGATCAGAAGGAAAGTCATTTCTGCTCATGGGAGTGGCAGTGTGAGCTCTCAGGGGTCAGCACCACGCTGCTGGTGGCAGAGGTTTCACTGTGCTGCACCTCTTGGAGGTCACCAGGAGCTCTCAAAATCTGCTGATCTGAGTGGCCCTTCACAAAAGGAGTATTTTTGCAGGTTTGCTGTTGAGAGGAAAGGGCAATCCTGGGCAAGGCTCTTCCCTTGAATTTGCATGCTGTTCTCCAGACTTTACAGCACAAAAATGCTTTCTGTTTCTCCTTGCTTTTCTGAAAGGTTCACTCTCTAAAGTAATGAGATCAGAGTCTCCTGGGGCCAGGCAGATGTGCAAAGGTTGTGTTGAGAGTGCCTGGCTGCCACCCTTGCTGTGTGCCTCTCACCTCTTCCTGTGCATCACATGGACTTGCTCAGGAGCATCCTGGGAATGCTCTCTCAATCAGCTCCCCCCAGGGAAGAAGAGCCCTGCTGCACAGCAGGAATGTCAGCAGCGACAGGTGATGAACCAAAGAGTCTTGGCCACAAATGGCAGCCCAGGTGGTTCAGGATGGAGGTGGGGAAACCTTCTCCCCCCATAGTGGGGATCAGCCATGGGAGGTGGTGTGTCAATGTCCTGGAAGAGGGAGCCAGGGCTCTGTTGGGCCAAGCCACAGCCACCCAGACCTCATACTGGCTAATACCCCACTGGAAGCAGGAGGATAGACAAGGGGTGTCCCACGATCTCCTCCAGCAGAGAAGTGGAGCCTGTGTCATCCTCCATGTATCAGCTTCAGGGACAGCAGAGGGAGCAGGTGGCCTTCTCCCCCGCTGCAAAACCACCTCCGGCAGCATGAGGAGCCGGTTCCTCCAGCAAGAGAAAGGAGCTGATGAGGGTTACCCGTGAAACACCAGAAGCTTGCTTCTCCTTTCTTTCCCCGGGAAGACACTTTGCGGGGAAGCAATGAGGTGTATGTAAGATACTTGATGCTGGCATCTGGCCGGCTGGTGTCACTGCTTCTTGCCAGCCCAGCACAGGCACACACATTCAGTGGGGATTTGGCAGGGCTCCTTGCTGTGGGCTCCACACAATTTTACTATTTAAGCATGTCACGCGAGAGCTGAGGCAGTATTTCTGTTGCAAATTTGTTGCAAATCTTCAACAAGTCATATCATTTGATTTCATATTAAGAACAAAACTTCCGTGGCCCTGCAACTTAAGTAAGTCCCCCTTCTACCAAAACCTTGACAAGCAAAGCCAATGCAATAATTAGCCCCTCAAAGACCAGATTTCCCTGGGAGGGTATAGCTATATACATACACGTGCATTTTTCTCAATACAGGGATCTAACGGAAAATGTATGATCAAAATCTGATGGAGTTTGAACTCTGGCATTGTCCAAGATAAGGAAAATGGGCTATTTCTAGAACCAATTAGAGGATTTCAAATTCATAATTATTTCACTGGTTGAACGGTCAGCTTGATGAACTAACAGCAGGGTAGTGCATGCCAAGCAAAATGTGGGCAGTCCCTGGCTTCTGTGTCAGTTCCATCTCTCTCACACTCATCATGTTGACCATTTTTTGCAGAGTACCATGATGTGGCTGTTCATAACCATTGTTTATTTAATGACCGTCGGTGAAAAGTCAGCTGCAAACCTCGAGGTGTCCATGGATGTTGTAAGTCCTGACTTCTCCCCCTTCTTTTCCCACCTGGACATGCAAGCTGTCTTAGTCTGGGAAGGACCCATGGTGTCTGTGTGTATATCTTCACCAGGGCTTGGTACCAGGGTTTTATTTGAGCTTTTTGTCTCACTGTGTTTACACACATGGAGATTTATGGTTGACATTTGGGGGGGAGTTCAAGTTAACAGGTTTGGTCAATGCAGCTGTGTCAGGCTTGGAGCTTCACTGTCATTGCTGCTCCACTCTTTGCAAACGTTGATTGCAACATGAAAAGCAGCAACGGGTTTTTTTGTACCAGACCTGCTCAGGGAGTTAGAGAAACTCACAGCTGCCAGAAATTTTATCTGAGGTCATGACATCACTGCAATGTTAGTGGAAGAGACATTGGGAGGTCCCTACTCCACCCTCCCACTGTCAGCAGGAGTTACCACCATCAGCTCAGGGTGGCTATTGTTGACTTCACCCAGCCAGTCTCCCTGACACCCTCCAGGACAGAGACCTCTACCTCCCTGGGGACCCATACCACACTGTACTTCCCTTCCAACAGGGTGAAATTGTCCGCTACCATGGGTACCCCTACGAGGAGCATGAAGTGGTGACAGACGATGGCTATTACCTCACCATGCAAAGGATTCCTCATGGCAGAGACAACCCAGAAAGCACGAGCACCTTCCACAAAGCAGAGGCACAGGGCTCCAGCATGTTCTGCTCCCGTAAGTGCCATGAAAAGGTCTGCTTGGTCCAGGGACCCTGAAAACTTTGCTGGGATGAAGGAGGCAATGGTCAGGGCTGCCTCATCATGGGCTGGGTCATCAAGGAGACAGCTTTCCCTGTAGGATTAGCCTCAGGAGCATAAGAAATGCAGGTGCCCACCACATTGGCCTTCTTTTTCTGAGAGCATCTGCTCCAAAGAGGGGTGAAAGATAAGGAAAATGAATGGGACAGAGAAATCTTTCCCCATGCCTTCCCACAGCTCAAAGCCAGACAGTGAAGCAGCAAAAAAGCCATTTGTCAGAAAAAAAAAAAATCAAACCACAAACCCATGTGTCCAATCCAATGCCAGCTTACAGTTTCAACTGCTTTCTATTCTTCATTTGAACCACTGTTTCAAAGAGGAGGAGGTGATGCCCCATTCTTAGCAAGGTGTCCCTCTCCTGGGAAGCAGGAGGACTAGCATATAAACATGTCCAGATAAGTTTAAAAAGCCACATTTTCATTCAGGACCCTTTGTCATTGGCTCTCCACGGTGGAAATGTGAGTCTTATGTTGAGGGTATAAAAACCAACAGGAAAGGGAAAAAAACAACAGGAAACAAACAGGAAAGGGGGGGGGGGGGGGGGAAAAAAAGAAAAAAAAGAGGTACACTCATCAAAACTTTTTCCACATCCAACTGGGGGTTTTCCTTGGTTGAAAT
>WTSP01008371.1:11097-39514 GCA_025331215.1 Actenoides lindsayi
TACAGCAGGACGAGAGACAAAAGAAGAGAGAAGGGACGAGGAGCAAACACAAGAAGGAATAAACCAGAAAAAAAAAGCAAAGAGGAGGGGGGCGGGGAAAGGGAGGATGAGGAAAGAAAGAAAAAAAAGAGTTACATTCATTTAAACTTTTTCACACTACTACCTGTGGTTTTCCTCTGTATGAATTGGGATATCCTTGCAATGGTCCTGATGTGGCTGTGAAGTTGGACCTGCTTTGAGTAGGGGATTGGAGCAAAGATCTTCAGAGGTCCTTTTCAAAGTAGACCTTTCTATAAGCTCACTTCCACTTTCTTTGTATAACACTTCAGGCTTCCTGGTCCTTTGTAAAAAAGATCTTAAGTTTCTTCTGGGGGGCTGAGACTATCCCATATGGCCTAAAATGGGCAAAGGTGGGTGGAGGAAATGGTCTTGACCCCTCCAGTACCTGTGCTCTTGCAATGGGGTACCATGGTGTTGCCATGCCGTGCAAGTTACTTAGACTCTGCTGGGTTTTCAGTGTCTCCTGGTCAGACCCAGAGTACCTGACTCAAAAAAGCCACCATAAGGAGGGTGGTCTTCATGGAAAGGGTAGAGTCAGTGTCCAGACAGACATGGGTCTTGATTTCTTTCTGTCTGTCATGATTTACCACCTCCATTCAGTTTGTAGTCCAGTCTTATTTTTCAGCTTCACTATTTCGATTTTCTCAACCCTGGGATGACCAAAGACTCTACTTCAAAAACATATCTCCAAGGAGGCTGAAGGCATAGGTGGCCACCTTCCTGCACTGGAGTCGCTTCCTCAGGGAGTTGCTGACAAAGCAGTACCTGGATGTGAATGGTCAATTTTGCTAGCGGTCAGAGAAAGTGATCCTCCTCTTCTTTCTTCAGCTCCAAAGCCTGCAGTCCTCTTGCAGCATGGCCTAGTGTTGGAGGGAAGCAACTGGGTTACCAACATACCCAACAGTAGCCTGGGCTTCATCCTTGCTGATGCCGGCTATGACGTCTGGATTGGAAACAGCCGGGGCAACAGCTGGTCACGAAAGCACAAGGAGTTGGAGTTTCACCAGCAGGAATACTCAGCTTACAGGTATTTTCTGTGAAACTGAAGGGTGGGAAGGTATCTGGCACCCTCAACAGGGCCTGTAGGCTGGAGGAGCAGCAGCGCTGACAGTCACGCAGTCTGCCAGTGGGCATAAACAGACACCACCAAGATGCCATAGGTGTGCCCACACCTGCCAGAGCCCTCACCCGCTCCCAAAATAGTCATGGCACTATTTGCTGTGTCCTGCCCGTTCCTCTCAAGGTCAGCAACAGTCGTTTTATCATGTGCCCATCTCCATTGCAGCTTTCACGAGATGGCCATGTATGACCTTCCAGCGACGATCAACTATATTCTGCAGAAAACAGGACAGGAGCAGTTATACTATGTGGCTTACTCTCAAGGCACCACCACAGGTACTGAAGAGGAGATCTGACCACTGTCAGACTTATGATAGCTATACATCCCTGATCTGGGAGCATTCTCCTGAGACCCTGGACAGGGAGGGTAGCATCCAGGCATGTCCAAACAACAAAGGAAAAAAAAGCAGATAAAACCCCCAGTCTGCTTTAACAGAATAGTTTTGAGCAGTGACAGTACAAAAATGGTTGGAACGATGACTTTGGTGCATCCCACTGCTACATTCCCAAGAAGGGCTTGCAGGAGTTGTAGCTGGGCCGGGCAGTCAAGCTGGGAGTTGAAATGCATCAGAAGCAAAGAATCACACAGAATCACTATGATTGGAAAAGACCTTTAAGATCATCAACTCCAACCTTTATCTAACTCTACCAGTGCCACTACTACACCATATCCTTAAGCATCATATCTAGACAGCTTTTAAATACATCCAGGGATGGTGACTTAATGACTTCTCTGGGCAGCCTGTTCCAGTCTTTGATAACCCTTCAGTATAGAAGTTTTTCCTGATGTCTAAAGGCTACAGGTCAAGTTACCAATCTGCTAAAGCCACCTCCAAGGGCCCTTCTGTTGGGTACACACACCTAGGAGTCAACAACTCTTTCAGAAACAACAGGTCAGGCTTCTCCCCCCCCACAGGTTTCATCGCATTTTCATCCATTCCCGAGCTAGATCGCAAAATCAAGATGTTTTTCGCCTTGGCTCCTATCACCACAAACTCAAACATGAAGTCACCCTTGGTAAGGGTGTTTGACCTTCCTGAGGGGCTGATTAAGGTACGTCCTTGCCACACGATCATCTGGTGTGAGGTGGAGGAAGGGCAGAGGAAGGTCTTATTACCCGAGGCATGCAGTGCTTGTACATCACTTGCTCGCTGTGTGCCCTTTGCATTGAGCCAGTACATTTGTGCCTACACTTTGGAGCCCCTGTGGGGCATTATAGCATCCTCCTGCCCAGCTCCAATCAGAGAAAAGTTATTTCTAGGTATTGGGTTTGGGTCCATCCTCCTAGGAGAAACCTCTTCTAGGAAGATCAGTGCTCTTCCAGGGCCATGGCCACTTCTGAAAAGCCAAAATTACAAAGCACGGCAAAGCTGTGGCAAGGTATTCCTGCAACTTTCAGGGGTGAGCAGAAAGGTGGGGAGCGTCTAGAGGCAAAAGAGGAACATGAACCACACTGATCAATGCATTTGACTTTCACAGCTCATTTTAGGACGCACAGTGATCTTTGATAAGGGTGAAATCTTGAAGCAAATCATTTCCGGTCTGTGCAGCTACCCCATCTTTAAAATCTTTTGCTCCTTGGTCCTTTACTTGCCTGGTGGTTTTACCAGCAGCTTAAATGTGGTATGTACACTCCAGCTTATCTTTTAAGTGATACAGTTTTCTCACTGTTTGAGCCTGAGTTGTCAGCTAGGTGCCTTCACCTGACCTTTTGCATCTCTGCTTCACCAAAAAATCTGGCTACATGTGACAGCTTTTTGCAATCTGGCCATCATGTTGGCCGTTGCAATGCTCTCGCATTGGCACCAGAGGGAAGCCCAGAGTGCACAAGAGGTCATGCATCCACCTGGCACATTGTCTCCCCAGCGAGGATGCTGAAGTAGAGAGTGCAGAAATTAATTTGATGTTCTGGGAGTTTCTCTTTCACTAAGTGATTTATAATTTCACATGTGTTTTAATAACAAAATGGGATCTTACAGAACAAACTCCCCTTCAATCCACTGCTAGGACAGGTGGGTCCTCAAACTCAAACTCAAACAGAAGTCTACCATCCCTCAGAACATATTTATCCCCAAATCAGAGCCTTCTCCTGTGCTTCACTGCACTAAGCACAGAGTCATTGTAAAATTCAGGGTGGGGGTTCCCAGCCTGACCCCGCTCCCACCAGGGCCAACACTACAGCTACAAAGATTGCTTGGGGACAACATCCGTGTGAGCTGGGTGGTCTCAGGGATGCTCACACAGGGAAGGGCTAATTCCTTGGGGTAAACCAAGATTTCAAAGTCCAGATCCTGCCACAAATGGCTCATGTGAGTAAAATTGGTGACAGGTCCACATAGAGTACCAAGCAATACCAGCTTGATCATAGATGAGTCAGAGGTAGGCCACTGTTTCTCAAGGAAAGTGTTGGTGTGACTCCTAAATATTCCAAGGAGAAAATGCATTAGAAACAACATGTAGAGCTACTGTGATGAGTTGCACACTGTCTTTGCAAAAGGATCCTGAGCACAAGATAGGGAGGTTTATTTTGGTTTGGAAACCACATAGACTCATAACACAACCCAGCATCCCATGAGAATTGCTTGGCTTACTGAAGGGAGCTCTACAGCACCCTTCGTGATGTTGTCTTGCAGTGTCTGTTCACACAGCATGTGGCTGAGCTGTGCCTTCACAGAGCTAAACTAAAGCAGTTTGCACAAAGGCAAGCTCCAGCTAGCTTGTGTGAGTGAAGATGTGTGGCTACTGACCAGGATCAGGTTTATTTTTAATGGGATTTCCCTCCATGCAGCAAATAAGTGTCTCCAATGATTTCTTGCAGAGCCGCATAGATGTCTACCTGTCCCGCTACCCTGATTCAACATCCCTAAAGAACATGTTACACTGGCGCCAGGTAATATTTCCTGCTGCAGAGTAAGATTGCATGCAACCAGGGTCTATGTTCTCTTCTCTCAGCTGCCAAGGACCTCTTCTCAGTGTTTGGTTATATTCCTCCATTGCTCTTCCTCCAGAGATATATTAGAGAGAAAGGGGAAAATTGACATGAAACACTGGTGCAGATGCAGTTCTTTTGGCCATGACTTTCAACAAAAGATGACCAAGAGCCTTTGGAGCCAGGAGGAGATAAAAGCAGAAGCTGACAATAAACCAGCACAGATGGTGGAGCTGAGGGTCAGTAGAGACAACCAATATCACTGAAAACATGCACGAACTCCTTCTGTCATACACATTGACCATGAGAGACAAAGGAAACACACAAAAGTATGATTCATGTCTTGTTTGAGGCTAGCTCTTAGTGGTACACTAGATGCACTGTGGGTTTCTGGGGCCTTAGCCTCCAGACATCTACATTCTGCAGCTCACCAGCCACCCAAGAGAGGAGGGATGAAAGATGTCAGCAATGGCAGGTGATCTTGCATGCTGTGCTGAGATCTTCCAGGTGGTTGAGCTCTCCTCTCAAAAGGCAATATCACATGTGGCAGGAGGGAGCAGTGTGATTCCCCCATCATCTCTTTTATCTTTCTTATGGTCCCCTCTAATTCTGGGATAATAAACACAACTCTCCTCCTTTTCCAGCTCTATCAAACAGGGGAATTCAAATATTATGATTATGGCAGTGACAACATGCTACATTACAATCAGGTAAGAAAAATCTATTCTCCTTTGTTAGTTTTAAAAGAGAAAAAAAGAAAATGAGAATTAAAATGTTGCAGTAGCTGAGATTTAATTTTATGGGGTTTATGGAATTTACCTTATATGGTCAAACAAGTTTGTAACTTTCTTACAAGAAAAATGAGATCTGTGATGTCAATCAGTGATCACTTTTTGACTCGCTGGTGGAAAGCACAGGAGGCCAAGGCATATTCAGGATCTCTGTGCCATCTCTTGTGACAGAGGAGAAATTCCAACCAGCAATCAAAAATACTTTGAACATGCCTGTGACCTCCCAGGCTTTCCTTCCTCAAGCCACATTGTTTGTCTTCCAGACCACACCTCCCTTCTATGAGCTGGAAAAGATGAAAGCCCCACTTGCTGCATGGTATGGTGGCAGGGACTGGATTTCAGCCCCCGAAGACGTAAACATCACACTACCTCGTGTAACCAATGTGGTGTACAAAAAGTACATTCCGGAATTCGTCCACTTTGATTTCCTGTGGGGTATGCAAGTGTACGAACAAGTGTACAAAGAAATTCTTGAACTGATGGAGAAAAGCACCTAGGGATGGACCGGTGGCAGCAATTGTTGGTTTCTCATTTGACTTCTGGGACTTCTTTAATTACAAAAAAAAAAAAAAAAAGGAGGGTGAAAAGGCTCATTACACTGCTACACTTTGTTTGGATTGATATTACTCTGGCAAGTGAGAAAAACAAGCAAATCAAACGATCAGGAGAGCACACCGGATTTAGGTCAAATAAGTTGAGGTCTTTGCAGAAGTTAGGCATAGCCCTTGGTCCTGGAGTCTCCCAGGTGCCTCACTCACCTGCATTTCCAGTAACAAACAATTTCAGTGGAATTTGGCTCCTGGTCACAGTTGTGAGCTCTGGCCTCCCTATGCTTGGGTTCCTAGCTGCAAACACCTGGACAATGTCTCAGTTCCCTCCTGGATGCTGGACATGAGAGTAGGTGTGCTCAGGTGGGACCACGTGGTGGGTCAAATGACGAACCCTGCCAGTGTAGCTTTTTCCACTTCTGGTGACTCTTCCAAGCCAAGAATCCCAACATCCTGACATTTGTTGTTTTACTTTACAGTCAGAAAGAGCTTTTTTGTCACCAGAAACTTTCTGCCTAGTGACAATGGAAAAAGCTCATGGTTTTTTTCCATGAGAACTGTCCATGTTGCTAACATAGGGAACACCTTTCTCAAATTCATGGTGATTTGGATAACACCAGCCTTGCTCCTACACAGAAGGGTTTTCAGTAAGTTCTATGAGGAAACACCGTTTTGCACCATTTTAAGCAATATTCCCAAGGGTCAAACCCAGTGGAGAGGTCACTTTTTTCCAGCTCTCAGGAAATGCTTTTGTTTTCCTTATACAGGAGAGAGAAGAGTGTGGTGGAAGCCAGTAATGAGTCTAACTCTGTTTTCAGCTTATGGATTGTACTTCTTAATAAGATATTTTTTAGGGGAGGAATTGTGAATTTGCCTGGTTTTGTAACTATATTCTTAAAATATGCTTAGGAGCAAGCAGGGTAAAGGCTAAGACTCTCTTTCCACAAAGATGTACAAATAATAATAGTAATAATAATAGTAATAATAAAGTAAGATGGGGTCCACTGGACTCTGTGTGGTTGTACTGCCTAAAACACCCAAAGCTTGACCAGATGTTTCCCCAACAGACTTCTGAAAAGCTTGCAAGAACTTATTTATATTTAGTTAAAAAGTACTAACTTTTTAATTCTGAAAAGTTTTAAGAATTGTGGGGGTTTGTGTCTTGTCTTTCTATTCAGGTTATAATGTTTCTGCCACTTCTGTAATTACCTTATACTTCTGTATTATCTGATGCAATGTTAGTATTGTATAATCTTCATTCATCGGCAGTCTCCCATGATGGAGCGTTTTGGTGAAGTTTTCTCTAAATCAGGTTCTGGAAGCACTGTTCTCCCTGTGGCACTGGTACTTGCTTCCCATCTCCTGTTAAAGGATCAGCAATGGTTGAAGTGGTGCCTTTTGGAAGCAAACAGAACCATAAATAATCAAGGTGCTTGTAGCATAAATATTGTGATGTTCTGGAGTCTGGGATTGCCTTGATCAATAAACAGATTGAGTTACATGGCAGGCTGTGGTGATTGTGCCAGGACTGGAGTCGTTGCATGCCTCAAGTCTGTTAAGCAAGTCAAAAGTCATAAGGCGGTTCTGTGGTGACAGCACAGGTCCAAGGTCAGGCTGTGACATCAGCCCAGTTGTCTGGGTCCAGATCAACTCCGTCTCTTGCCCTTTGACTTCACAACACAGCATGAGGCCTTCACCACACCAGTGAATATATTCATGTTGCAGAAGTGCTCTGTTTTCATTCTCTGTGTGTGAGCAAACCAACTTCAGTCATACACCTACATTTGTGGAGGGTGTGTCATTCAGATTTCTTTCAGCTGTGTTCATGCAAAGCCATTCTTGACCTGCTTGCACATAGCACACAATGCCAGAAGAGCTTAAAACCATGTCACATCACGTCACATCAAAATACAGAGGTTGCACTATGTTTGCTGACCTATAATTTTCTATCATCATCATCATGGTCAATGCAAAAAAAGGTAATACACACATGAACTGTGGAGCGTGTCATCGGCTCCATGGACTGTGGAGCATAGGGTCAGCTCCAGGCTGTGTCCACACTGGAGAGGTGGTGAGCACACCTACTACAGCGTCCTTCCCACTTGAGAACTATGCACAGGCACACACCTAAAGTGAAGTTGCACTTTTGTAAGTAACCCTAGGATTTCTTTGGTGTCTGCTTTAAGCAACATACTGGCCTATGATGTTATTTAGAAACTGATTTGCACCAGGATTATCTAGGACAAGATCAAGTTACATCAGATGGTGTACTGTCTTTTCATGTTTTTTTGATCTGTAACAGCAAGTCTGACAACAATTTCCAGCAGTTGCTGGCACTGCTGAGCAGAATCAGAGTTTGATTCAGTTGAGGACGTGTCACTTTCTTATTTCAGGAACAATGACCAATTTCTCTGTTATTTCATACACTATTTCCAAATTTTCTATTGTGATTACTGGATTCTTGGAAGACAGATCACTAACTGGTGTTTTGAGACTCGTATTTTTGTATATTGGTACTTCAGTCATATGGGAATGGTGGAGGGCCATGGAAAGTTACTGTTAGACTAAATCATTATCACATGTAACTACCTCTGGCACTCATCACAAGTCTGCGTTGGTCTCCATTCCTGACCCTGGACATGTGGGACATGTTACTTCTCCATGAAGGTTTCTCATAGCCCTGACCAAGGCATTGGCTAAGCTGAGCCCAATTAGCTTTTCTCCAATACACTGGAAAAAAGCCCAAGAGCACTACAATACTAATTAGAAAAATTATACTGTTTCTTTATTGAGAAAATTTACTGAAGTTGGCCCAGGTCTGATCATGAACAAATCAAACACTTTTATCTTTAAAATACTCTTTAAAGCCAGTTGTGCAATGAAGAGAGTTCAGAGAAGAAGTACAAGAAGTTCAGGGCTGTTCTGGGGTCTTCTGAACAAAGAAATGAGGGCAGAATTAGCTGAGACAAACCACCGGTGACTACATCTCTGTTATTTTGCAACAGGCATTTAGGAACATTTATGCTTTTGTTGATTCAGTTTCACTACTTGGAATAAAGTGATTGCATGAACCAATCCAGCAAGCTGTTGTGAAAAGAACCGGTTGTTTCATCAAGCTTTCCCATGCAACTCTAGCTACGGAGAAGCTACTACATGTGTAATCAAAGATGCTGGAGAAATCCCAGCCTAGCTGAGCAGCTTTGAACTAGGAGAGGTACAAGGAGACAGTCACTGCTTTCTGTATCAGGTTCTTTAATTGATCAATTTGTCTAAGACTACTGGACAGGAATCATGCTTATCTGGCAGGAATTACATAAAAGTTGATGTTCCCTTATTGCTAAAATCAGAATGATACTCGTTTTCCCAGTTCAGGATGCCAAGACCAGATGACAGTTCGTTAAGCATCTCCCTGCTTGTGACTGGCTTACTCTTGTGCTTGGCAAGAGGCAACAGATAGAAGGTAACAAGCAGCAACCTGGGCGTACAGTCCAGTGTCTTGTACATGCATGAAGGCATCAGGAGAAACACCAGAAAGGCAGTTAGAGGAATGGTCTGCATTGATAGCTGAGGACATGATTAACACCAACCAAACTGGTAAGCACTGAGGAATGTGCTGCTTGCACTGATATGCCACCAAAAAGGTGATTCATCAGCAGAACACCTGAACCTGGTAACAGAAGGACAGCAGTGGGGATACAGCACATTTAATGGGCTGTTTCTCTTCCTGTTATCCCAACAGCAGGATGGGTTACAGTCCTAAGATACCTCAAACAAGAAAATGAAAGACACCTAGCAACAAGGTTTTCTAATATTTATGAAGCATGAAGTTAACAAGATGCAGAAGCAAAACATCATGCCATAGCAACTTTTAACATCTAGAGGACCTTAGAGGCCAAGAAAGAGTTGGCCTTTGGTCCTCGAGGACAAGTCAGAAGGCATGTGGAGGACTCAGTAGCTGGCAACCCTTGCCTTCCGTGTCACACTCAGGTGACCTTGGCCAGACCACCGGGATACACACATTTTGGGCCCTCTGAGACTGTGTGTATGAAAGTGCTGATTGGTACAGCCTACTTAGCTAGAAAGTTAAATAAAATACCTTTCTATTTCTAAACAGTCTTGTTTTTCTTACATTAGTTCCCATAACAATACCATAAAAATACCCCATGGCTGAGGTTATACAGCTTCATTTGAAAATGCCTGTGATAGCCTATCTAATATTTGGTCATGCTCTTTGCCATTTATTATGGAGTCCTGACACCATAGGTTAATACAAGGGACTATTTAGCAATTCTGTGAAGTGTATAAACTCAGCAGTACCATGACGGTATTTCTCTTTCCACCTGAATTTGCACCTGTAAGTTTTGAACACCCAGTTCTGGTCTCCTAATTTCAAATAACTCAAAGGTCTTCACTTCTTCCTTTGACTAAGGCACACAAGTTTCTCGGTAAAAAGCTAGCTGTCTTTTGTGGGCAGTTCATTTCCTTCCTACCACAGTTATGATAGGTACATATGCTAAATCTATAGGGTGCTTTTCAGCTCCTCTTGGCACACATGCTGGAAGTGCCTTCTACAAAACCCATAAAGTCCATCTTGTAAAGTCCCTCTTAGAGAATCATAGAATGGTTTGAGTTGGAAGGGAGCTTAATGATCACCTAGTTCCAACCCCCCTGCCACCAAGGACAGGGACACCTTTCACTAGACCAGGTTGCTCAAAGCCCCATCCAACCTGGTCTTGAACACATCCAGTGATGGAGCATTCACAGCTTCCCTGGGCAACCTGAGCCAGTGTCTCACCACCCTCAGAGTGAAGAACTTCTTCCTAATTTCTAATCTGAATCTCCCCTCTTTCAGTTTGGAGCCATTACCCATCATCATATCTCTATAAGGCCTTGTAAAACATCCCTCCCCAGGTTGGAAGTAGGTCCCATTCAGATACCGGAAGGCTACAGTAAGGTCTCACTAGAGGTTGCTCTTCCCCAGGCTGAACAACCCCAACTCTCTCAGCCTGGCCTCATAGCAGAGGGGTTCCAACCTTTGGATTATCTTTGTGGCCTCCTCTAGATCCACACCAACAGATCCATGTGCTTCTTGTGTTGGGGGCCCCAGAGCTGGACCCAGCGCTGCAGGTGGGGTCTCACCAGAGCAGAGGGGCAGAATCCCCTCCTTCGACCTGTTGCCTATGCTGCTTTTGATTTAGCCCAGGATAAGGTCTGGGTTTTCTGGGCTGCACTTGCACATTCATTAAAGGCTCATGTTGAGCTTTTCATCAACCAGCACCCCCAAGTCTTTCTCCTCAGGACTGCTCTCAATCTATCCTCTGCCCAGCCTGTATCTGTGCTTGGGACTGTCCTGACCCAGGAGTAGGACCTTGCACTTGGCCTTGTTAAGCTTCATGAGGTTCACACACACCCATCTCTAGAGCCTGTCCACGTCCCTCAGGATGGATACCTTCCTTCCAGCATGTCAACTGCACCACACAGCTTGGTGTTGTCCACAAACTTGCTGAGGGTGCACTTGATCCCACTGTCCCTGTCACCAACGAAGATGTCAAACAGCATCAGTCCCAGTACAGATCTCTGAGGAACAATGTAGTAGGATTTTTCCGCTCATGGGAATGGGAAGTCATTTTCAAAAACCCAAAGTAGACACGGTGACAGAAGTAAGATAAAGAAGCAGTAAAAGCCCTTGCCACACCCACTGTCAGGAAGACAGCACCCACACACAAGAGTCCCTTTGTGTCAGTGGCTGCAGCACTGATAGAAAATTACAGTCTGGTGGATGGAGTAACACATGCGTGTTTTGGGCTGTGTTTCACAACTCACATGCTGCTCATAGACTGTGGCTGGTATGAACAGTAGAAGTCAACCTAATCCATGACCAGGAAACATGTAATCAAGCAGAGCACCTGGTAGACAACTGAAGGTGTAAGGTGAGAGGTCACAAGCTGGAGGTGGAGAACGAACACATTTACTCTGTGCAATACCTGTCACTTCAGCCAAATGGAGGCATTGCACAAGCTCTCCTTCACTCTGACATCCATCAGCAAGACGCTAAGCTTGGTGTTTTTCTAGCAAACATTGCAGAGGTTTTTAAAATTGCCTTACTCTTAGGCGTAAGGGCTATGTGGAGGTTGCCCAGCCCACTGTCACTTCTGAAGAGTACTGTAATCACCAATGTTTCCCATCCAGGGAGTCAGTGAAGCTTGTCCTGTCCTTGGTGGGTGTATGGAGAGATCAGCATGCTCCTGAGGCATTGTGAAGCTGGTGGACCCCAAGTCTTCTTGTGGCCCCAGAAGCAGTTCTAAGAGGCATTCCCAAGGGCCCCTGGGAGTTAGGAAATGACCCTTTATAAAAAAAAACCTTTGGATTTTTTTTTTACCACAGCTATCATGAGTTTAAGCCAAAAACTCGATAGCCAAAATTCCTCAACACATGACTCCAGCTGCTTTTGAAACATAATCCTTTGTAAGCATGGAAGTCATGACCACATGGCCAGGGAGAGGAAGTTATCAAAGATATGACCAGCACACACATCGCTTGATTGGAGGACACGTGACATTGTCCAGCATGGTGTCAGCGTAGCAGGGCTCTGACACAACATGCTCGTTTTAACACTGGTGATATTAGAGGCTCCACCGTTCACACCACCAGCCTCATTGGACACGACAGTGGGCTCTGCCTGGTAATGTATTTTCCTCCATGTCATTCAAATCTGCATTGGAGCTATCCTGAGGGTGAAAAAGCAGCTTGCTTTTTTTTCTTGGTAACTTGCATCTTGGTAATACCATAGAGAGGGTTACTGGGAATGTTTCAGAGGGCAGATATATCTCACGGTGTGGGAGACCCATTGAGAGGAGGAAGAAAGGAGGTAGAGAGTAACCAGACGACTGGTGAGAATATTTGCAACTCATGCTACTGGGTTGAAGTTAAGCTCTAACTTTTAAGAGCCTGGCAAAGGGTTAGAAATCATATGTAATATTAACTGCATATATAAAGAATAGGTCTCTGCTCAGGACAGAAGTCTGTAGGGCAGTCAAAAAGGTTTCTGTTTTTTTCAGGCTACACTTATTTAAGTCTTCCTGTGATGCTCTACCGGTTTCATTTCATAGGATCCTTCAGTTAATAATGGCTTCTGTGTACAAAAGCTAAGAAACAGAGAAACAGCAAAAGCATAGACATATAGCCCGGCCAATGTGTTTCTTCTGTAGCATAAGCTCTTACTCCAGATTAATTCCCTCTTGGTGACAATTACCCCAATGTATATTCTATGACTTCAGTTTGTGCATTATAAAGCTGTTGCTCTTCTTTTAACAAGTAAAGATATAAAAATGAGTCTTGCCTACTACCAGATCTAGTCTGTACAGAGGAGTGAGAAAAGCCTTGTGTGGACTGTAATGGAAGCTGGAACTGGGAATTCCCTCTGTTTCCTCAGCCCAGACCATTATATATGGTCTTCAGAAATATAAGGATCTTAACCCATCATAACCAAGTAGAAACAGACCTTCATAACAATGTGGTATAATAATAATAATAAATAATAATAATAATAATAATTTACACAGACATAAGATGTGGCTGTTTATTGCAATCCTGATTTTGATACAAGCACCTGCAAACTCAGAAGACACCATCGAGCAGAAAAACTCTATGAATCCCACAACTTTCATGAATATTGTAAGTAAAGAGAACTTTTGAATTTCTACTCTGAAAGTTTGCAGACATTTAGCTGGGGAAGTGAGGGATGGAGAGAGGGCTTAGGTCACGGCATATGCTGGTTTTGTTGAGCCGTTGCCTCCACACCACCATTAGCAAGCCCTGCTCCTTGAAGGAGTCCCCTTCCTCCCAGCAGTATTAAGTGCAATTGTCAGCAGGTCAATTAGAGATGGGGGTAATCTTGGTCTGGATTTGATCAGACAGCTTCCTGGAGGGTAAAAAATTGTGCATTGCTCCTGTCCTTCAGCTGCAGCACATTGCTAAGGGCTGTGTCCAGCTGAGTTCTCAAATCTCTGAAGGTGGGTTTAGTTGGACTCAAGACATGGGCAATAAAATTGCTGAAATTAATCTCTTCCACCAGCCACGTGACAAGGCAAGCATACCATGATGTGTAAGCAGGATCATGGCTTTATTTCACCAGACTGAAACTGCCCAATCTCTGGAGTTTTCAGCATAAATAAACCTCAGGCAGAGCTTCAGGTGTCTTGCGACAAATCCTCCAGGGCTTGTCCTGTTGCCCTTCCAGTCAGCCCAGCTCAGCAGGTTCAATATGCCCCATCATCTTATCTGCCCCACGCATCAGCTCAGAGCCTGACATGATGTGTCCTGCCACTGGTGTCAGCTGTCAGTAAATCCTTTTAGTTTCAATCTTGGTTTTTGGAAACATTCCAAATGCATGTGCTGCTGCTGCTGCAGGGGAGCCCTGCTGCCACCAGCTCCCCCCCTGCTCACAGGCACGAGCCCATGGCTGAGTGTCTCTTTTTCCCTTGTCCATCTCACTGGGGCAAGTGTGGGTTCAGACAGAGCACCATCTTTCCCCAGGCCAAGCAATGTCCCAGATGCAGCAGGGTTTTGGTTTTACAAAGGTAGCCCAGCAGATGAGGGATGCTCTCTTCAAGACAAATAAGCACCTCAGCTACAGAAAGCTTTCCACCTGTTTTTTCTTCCCCCAGAGCCAAATTATCTGCTATGGAGGGTACCCCAGTGAGGAATATGAAGCCCTGACTCTTGATGGCTACCACGTCAGACTGAACAGAATTCCTCATGGGAGAGAAAATCCTAGGAGCAAAGGTACAGCTCTATTTCACAAGGAAATCGGCAAAAAAAGAAACCAGCAAACACTTAATGTAACAAACAGGTGGAGGGATGAACGTTACTCATCTAATTTTTTCACCATAAATTTGTGACTTTGGGGTATGAAACAAGCCTCTACATCTGAGCTTTCACATGGTTATTGTCAGTGGCCACAGTATTGAGCTTGTGGGGGTGAGCACCTGGGGTCAGAAAGGCTTAGGAGGGACGTCCACAGCTCTTCAGCCTGAGACAATGAAGGCAACCACCACTAGACAACTATAGCAAGGATTTCTTTGTCAGGAGATGTCACTAAAAAGAATATTGTAAGTCCTCTGGCAGTGCAAGAAAGAGGCTTTTTTGTCCTGAATTTGGAATGAGGAAGTAGAGAAATTCTGTTTCATTGAAATACCCTGTTTCTTTCACATCCAGGGGCCAAACCAGTCGTGTTTCTCCAGCATGGGTTCTTCGGAGACAGCAGCCACTGGGTGGAAAATCTGGCTACCAACAGCCTTGGCTTCATACTAGCAGACTCTGGCTATGACGTCTGGCTGGGAAACAGCCGGGGAACAAGCTGGTCCCAGAAACACCAGCACCTTTCAGCTGACCAGGTTGAATTCTGGGATTTCAGGTGGGCTGGAGTGGATTACAAAAGCATGGCAAACTTCTCTGCCAGTCATTAACCTCTAGGCAGAGGTGGGTGGCTCCAAGCAGGCAAGTCAGAGCACCTAATCCCCAGGTATGGCCTCCTCCAGACCTCCTGGTCATGTGCCCAGGAAGGATGGAGGTACTTGTGCAGACCTGCCCACTGCATGATAACAGCATATGGTGCTGCTGTCAGCATGGGGTCACTCACACTTTGGAGTCACCAGATATATCCTGGGGCCTCTGCAGGGTCCTCCCTGGGCAAGCCCCCCAGCAAGGTGTCCACAAGCGTCATTGCCACCTCCCCTTCTCATAGACGTTGTCCACAGAAACCTGGTCCCCAGGAACAGCTTTTTAAGGTGCTATTGCCTCTCTAGAGCTGATCTTCAGAGAATTTCCCTATTTCCTGAATTTCCCAAGCTCATAAACACACTTCCAGGAAGAAAATACTAATATTATTAGGTCTGCATTTCACCATATCACACTAAAATGCCCATGGGCAGGAACTAGTGCTCCATTCCCCTCTGGGAAAGAGCATCTCTCAGAGCAGAGCTGGTACTGTAATCCCGACAAGAGACAACTCTGGGTCTGCAGAGCTGCTATGTATTGCACCTGAATGCACAGCTGGCCAGGCTCTGCATGTTTTTTTTACTGCTAGCCATGGTTGTGGGAGGACTAATCCCTTCTAGGGAAGGATGAGGCCACAGCAGGAGTGATGCCTTCAGACCCTGTGCAGTTTCACCCAGCACAGGGCTCTCCTAGCTCATAAGAATTTTCTACTGGAAAATCAGCATCAGATGTTAAATCCTGCAGTATATGAGTAATGCAAGGCTGCAAAAAAAATCCACAGCTGAGTTTGCTCTCCTGGTGTTACCTTATAACCAATGTACTACTCCTGTGTTGCAGCTTTCATGAGATGGCGATGTACGACCTCCCAGCTATGATCAACTTCATTCTGCAGAAGACTGGGCAGAAGCAGATATATTACATTGGCCACTCCCAAGGCTGCACAATTGGTGCGTTAGCAGAGGTTGCACATTATGTTGCTTGAACCACCTTGAAAACATTAATTTTGGTGTTTGTAAACAGAAAGTGAGGAGGTCCCATTTTTGTGGGCTGCTGAGAAGGCAGGCTAGGTAGAAAGTCCCTTACAGTGACAAGTCCCACAGCAGCCATGCTTTTTGTACAAGACACCTAGGAGAACCAGTGTGCTGATAGGGTAGTAAAAAAGCTCCTGGTGACCTCAGTAAGCTCCTTGCCGCAACTATAATTCAACCTAGAAAACCAAGTTGCAGCGTTCCACATCAAAACCAAAGGTGTTTTGCATGCAGGTTACAGCTTCTGCTTTCCAATGAAATGCATGGTGCTTCTTTGATTCTATGATCCTGGAAGAGTATAGGAATGTTGTCTGGTTGTGTAGTGACGAGGTCAGAAAGGTCAAGGTGCAGCTGCAGCTGAATTTGGCGAGAGACACAAAGAGTAAGAAGGGCTTCTACAGGTACGTCAGCCAGAAAAGGAAGATCAAAGAAAGTGTAACCCCTTAATGAACACTACTGCCAAACTTTTAACAAGAAACTTGGGGGGATTCTGGTGGATGAAAAACTAGACATGAGCTGACAATGTCTGCTTGCAGCCCAGAAAGCTAACTGTATCCTGAGCTGCATCAAAAGAAGCGTGGCCAGTAGATTGATGAAGGTGATTCTCCCCCTCTAGTCCATGCTGGTAAGACCCCATTTGCAGTACTGCATCCAGCTCATGAGGCCTTAGTACAGGACAGACATGGACCTTTTGGAGTGGGTCCAGAGGAGGGCCACAAAAATGACCAGAAAGCTGGAACACCTCTCCTATGAGGACAGACTGAGACAGTTGGGGTTGTTCAGCCTGGAGAAGAGAAGGCTTCGGGGAGATCTTACTGGGGCCTTTCAATACTCAAAGAGGGTCTATAAGAAAGATAGGGACAATCCTTTTAGCAGGGGCTGTTGAAATAGGACAAGGGATAATGGTTTTAAACTAAGAGAGGGTAGATTAAGACTAGATACGAGGAAGGAGTTTTTTATGCTGGTGGTGATAAAGCACTTACACTGGTTGCCCAGAGAAGTTGTGGATTCAAGTTCAGGTTGGATGGGGCTCTAAGCAACCTGGTCTAGTTAAAGATATCCCTGCTCACTCCCAGGGGAGTTGGATTAGATGACTTTTAGAACTCCCTTCCAACTCAAATCATTCTATGATTCTATGATTCTTTCACTAACTGGGCCATCAGGGGTGTGAGAAAACCTCTGCGACAATGATACCCTTTAGGAGTGGTTGATGGAAGATGACAGCCCTGTTCCCTTGGTAAATGGGTCAGGACTTCCCATCAATGGGTCATGGAAGTGCCTCATCATCCACTTTTAATCACAGGAATAAAGGTGTTGTCTCCTTTTGGAAATCTCCAGCAGTAACATTAAGCAGAAAGGTGGCAAGAGATCACAGATTTCTAATTAGAGATAATACTGGCTAAACAGACCTGGGAAGCTGGTCCAAGGAATCCTTGGATTAAGCACCTGAAGAAAGATTGACCAAGTCTTAGATTGTTTGGTTTTGGTTTTTGTTTTTTCAGCATTCATTGCATTTTCATCCATGCCAGAACTGGCTCAGAAAATCAAAATGTTTTTTGCCCTGGCTCCAGTGGTGACAATGAAGTACAGCAGAAGTCTTATCTTGAAAATGTCCTTCCTTATGGACAGGCAATTCAAGTTGTTGCAGGTAGGGGATTACCCCACGCTCTCTTCCCCAAACACATTAGTGGCATCGTGCCCAGATGCAGTCCCCAGGGCTATCCAACGCAGTAGAGAACAGTCAATTCCTGTTGATTTATCAGCACAGACACAATTCAGGAGCAGGTGCACTCCCGCAAGGTTGTTTTGTTGAGTGCATGTCTTCCTTCCATCAGTAGGATCTTCAGGCATCAAAACTGGTCTTTCCATGGGGACACTTACTGAATTCCTGGACAGACCATCTGGAAAAGACCGTCTTTGCTGTGTGGATGTTAATGACAGTGAAAAATCAACACTTGAAGGAAGTGTGGGGAAAGAGGAGAGTCACAAATACTGATTTCCCTGGTGTGCATTCAGTCAGCATTGACTCCTGCAATGAGCTGTACTTTCAGAAGCACAGGGGGGCAAAGGAAAGCAGATTTGACTCCTGTGGACACTCTGCTGCACATCCCCTCACTGGACACTTGGTGGGACATCAGCCAGTGGTGGGTTGGGGGAGACAGTCCAAGGGCTAGGTTACAAAAAGGAAAATCAAGAAGTCAATCTTGCCCTTTGCTTCTGCAGCTTCTGCTCGGCAGAATGGATGCCTCTCTGTGGATAAAGAAGCTGTGGAGGTTTCTCCCTCATTTGTGCAGGTACCCGCTGCTGCACAAGCCCTGTGCCAACCTCCTCTTTCTGATGGCTGGCTACAACGAGAAGAACCTCAACATGGTGGGTGTGCCACCCTGTGTGGAGGCAAGGGAGTTGGAGCCCTGGGATGCACTGCTCGGGAGCACCGAGCAGCAGCCATTGGCTCTGCCCACTCCCCTGCCTGTCCCCTCCCTGCCAAGCATCCCACCCAGCCTGCTACAGCCGCTCACTCCCAGTGCTCATGGGCAAGCAGATGTTGCAAGGACAACATGTGTCCCTCTGCCAGATCCCTCTCTCACTACTTCTCCTCCCCAGATGGGAAAAGTTCTCAGGCTCTGCTGTGTGAGTGTTGGTGGCCAGGCGGCACTTGCTAGCATCTCTGAGTTAGGGCTGCCTGTCACAAAGATCAGCTCTACTCCCTACCAGCACCCCTGGGGTCTTCCTACCCACTCTGCTGAAGCAGCATCTGGATGACCATGGGTAGTCACTAAGGTCCTGAGGACAGCCTGTGAACCCAGATGAAGTAACCACAGAAGCTGAGGATACCACATCATTCACCGCCATTCTCCTCCTGGAGCTGTCTCAGAGCAATTGATTTTTAATGAAAATTATATTCCTGAGTCCGACCCAACTCTCCAGGCAGTGTGACTCAGCACTGGCTGTTTTGGGAAATGTATCAGCTGGCAGCTGCCATCCTTGCACCTCCCCACTGGAAAGCAATGATAACTTGAATATGCTTCCTTGCAGACACGGCTGGATGTGTACACATCACACTTTCCAGATGGGACATCTGTCAAAAACATGATGCACTGGATGCAGGTAGGTTTCCTGAAAGGCAGATGCTTCACCCCTGGGATGGTGCCTTCACTGAGAGTGTGGTGAGTCCAAGGCAGACATGAGAGTTTGGGGATCTTGGACTTTAGCAGCTTGTGAGAAAGTAATGGCAAGAGCCCAGGAGTACAGAAGAGGCGCTGGATGCAAGATGAGCTGACCTGGTCCCAGCACAGGCCACAGGACACTAGGGTGTGCACCCTGGGCTGTGCCAGGCAGGATAAAGGAAGGAATGGGGAGGCCACAGCTGAATCCTAGGACCAGTCTGAGTCCCACAGAGGTCCCCTAAAGCAGAGCAATCCCAAGACACCATGGTGATGGTGGGTGGAAGCCAGGGCTTACAAAGAGAAGCTGGGGGATCTGGACTTGCTCAGGTGGAGACGAGGAGGCAAAGGGAGATCCACCAGCACCTCCCCCTGCCCAAAGGGGTCCCAGAGACACCAGGGCCAGACTCTGTCAGCTTGAGTGTGCTGCAGCTGCAGCATTGGCCCTGCTGGAAACAGGGTCAGGCTGGACACCCGTACCCTGCTACCTTCTTGCAAGAGGCAAACTACAGGTAACAGAGAAGGTGAAAAAGTTCTTTTCAATCAATGCAACTATTGTGCAAATATCTGAGCTTTTGACCCTAGCACAGAAGGAACTCTTATAATAACTGGGCTCTGTACCCTGAGCCCGAAGCATCATGCAAAGGTAAGGATGACCAGGCTGTTGATGGAAAACTCACCAACGCGAAGTCCTCCAGCAGCATCCTGCGCACACAGCACACCTGGTGATGAGCAGGTTTTCAGAGGCACGAGCATTGCACTGGGACAGCCAAGGAGTCACATGCAACACCTTGGTTTTTCAGCCCATAGCTGGGTACAGGCATGGAGCTGGAGGTCAAAGCAACACCCTATTAAAGGTGGAAAGCCTGATTTTGCAGGGATGCCACCTTCTCCTGCAACATCCGTGCGAGTACCCTCTTATGATGTGGTCCCTCGAGGAAGTCAGGAGATGTTGGACCCACGCAGTGGCACTCACTGTCATCCCACTGCAGATCTATCCTCTTGTCCCAGGTGATAAAATCGGGAGAATTCAAAGCCTTCGACTATGGCAGTGAAAACCCAGCTGTGTACCATCAGGTAGGAGGCTGCTGTGGCTGGAGGCTGGAAATGCCAGCAGACTGTCATGGGTGGGTGCGGGGACAGGCTGACATGCAGGGGTTGACCACGACAACTGTTCCTCAGAGCACTGTCTGTCCCTCCAGGAAACACCTCCCTTCTACCAGGTGGAGGACATGCTGGTGCCCACTGCAGTGTGGTCAGGGGGGGAGGACTGGTTGTCTGACCACAGGGATATCCATCTGCTGCTGCCCCGCATCACCCACCTCATCACCTATGGCCACATCCCCGACTGGAACCACTGGGACTTCATATGGGGCTTGGATGCCCCCAGGCGTCTCTACAGCACCATCCAGGAGATGATGAAGGGGTCCTGGTAGAGTGGAGGGTTCCCAGGGAGATGCCGGTGGCCTGGCCCCTCTAACCTCGGCTGGTACATCACCTGGTGTCTCCTCCTTCCTACTGGCCTGACACGCTTGTGGTGATGGTGCTTTTTGTGCACCCCTTAGTCATCAGGGTTTGTCCTCCTCCTCGTTTGATAGCTCCTCAAGGACAAGTGGCACCATGCAGGCAGGACAGCACCGAGGTCAGCTGAGGTATCAGGGCAGGCAGAAGCCACTGGCTGGGCAGCCCTGTTGGAAGGGTACTGGGATGATGGCGAAGCAGCATCCTGGGCCAAGCAAGGGGGACGCAGGGACTCTGCCATGACCCCATGGTGGCTGCCCAGTGGGTCAAGGATTAGAGCATCCAACTCATGAGGAGATGGAAGGGAGGTGGGCTTGCTGGGTCTGGCTGTGGGAGGGTAGGTGCATCTGAGACCAGCCACTGATCACAGCACAGGCAGGGGTGGAGGGATGGATGAGGCAAAATCCTTCTTGGCAGCAACAGGCAATGAAAGAAGGGGCCCCAGACTCGGGTCACAGCCCAGAGAGGTTCAGGTTGGACATAGATAATGCTTCTTCCCCCAGACAGGTCCCCAGGGAGGTGGAGGGTGTCCATCTTGGGGGGAGGGGCTGTTCAGAGCTCGGCTGGGGCAGGCAAAGCACCTTCCTGCAATCCTTCAGTCCCAGTGCTGAGCAGCCTGACATCCCTGGGGACGACTGCACGTCTCAGCACCCACACACCAGGAATGCCCATCCTCCATCCTTGGCAGCTGGCAAGCCCACATGTCCCAGGGCTGGCTTGCAGGGCCACTGTCCCCTGATGAAGCTGCCACCAGGCAGCTGTTGTACAGAGGTGCGCAGACCCTGCCCTACATGTTCCCACCTTGATGCTTGCTGGAAAAATGGAGGCAGAGAAAGTCCCTATGAAATAAATGCTGAAAGGGGGTTTCAGGAGGCTGCACCGCAGCTCTGACACCCCCGTCTCCTCCTTGCATGTAGATAATTTCCAGGGGGCTGCCCATACCTGGGGTCAGCAGGGTCCAATGCAGCTTGGCCACAGTGGTGGGGTGACCCCAGCTGCAGCCAGCTGGGCATGCTGCTTGGTAGAGTGGCATGGTGGATGCTGCCCGAGGCTTCCAGCTGGCAGCACGCCGGTACCCATGCCCCACCACCACCGGAGTGGGCAAGAGGCAGGGGCATTCCCCTGGCAGCACCGGGGCAGTAACGTCAGCAAAGGACCACCAAGCAGCTTCGGGAACAGAGAGCTTTATTTGTGCCCACGATGGCTGGGAAATCACCAGCAAGCAGGAGAGCTGGGGTCAGCCCGTGGGGCAGTTGTCTGCCTGTGGGACCACCACCAGCACCGGCAGCTCTCCCTTGGTGCCGCCGGGATGGGTGCGATGGACCGACCGGAGGCATCCAGCGGCTCCTTCACCTTGCTCGGCTGGCTGGCCATGACACCACGCAGCTGCTGGAGCAGGATGGGGAGAGGAGGGTGGTCGGGTGGTCCCAAGGGTGTTTCCCACCCCAGGAAGGGTCTCCCCTCCCAAACCAGCCTCCTCCTGGCCCTCCATCTGCAAAGCCACCCGGTTCTGGTACCACTCACTGAAGCCGTGGCTGCACCACGAGACCCTGCCGCCAACCGCGTCTCGAAGCACGGGTGGGCGCTGCCGGGGGTGGGCGGGGCCTGCAGCGGGGGCGGAGCGGGGGCCGGGGGGCGGTGCTCGGCGGGCCGGGCCGGGCGCCATGGAGGGCGGTGGCGTGCGGCGGGTGGTGGCGGTGGGCGCGGGGCTGGCGGGGCTGGGGGCGGCGGAGCGGCTCCGCGGCCACGGCTCCCTCCGCCTGCTGGAGGCGGCGTCTCGCGCCGGGGGCCGTGTCTGCACCCGCCCCTTCGGTACGGGACAGGCCGGGGGCACGGGGGGAGCACCGGAAGGGCGGAGCTGGCCCGGGGCATGGGTCCGGTCGCGGGGGTGACTGTGCCGGGGCAGGACCGGGGATGAGGAGTCCTGCACCTGAACCCCTGCTGTGTGGCCAGTTCTGCGTGGGACGGACACGGGGCTAGGGGTGTCCGGTCCCGTGGGACCAAAGCAGAGCCGCGCACGGGTGTCACGGGGAGGAAATGGGACAGGGGAGAGTCCACTGGGTGTAGCTGTTCTGGGAGTGGGGTGGAGAGGTGGGACAGGGAACACACATGGGGTTGGGGTTCCTGCTACGTGTATGCCTTGGCGTGACCCTCCCCTCTCCCTTCCTGCAGCATCGGGGCTGGCAGAGATGGGGGCACACTGGATCCACGGCCCCTCGCCGGGGAACCCCGTCTTCTGCAAGGCCACCAGCTACGGCCTGCTGGGCCCCGAGGCTTCCCGGGAGGAGAACCAGCAGGTGGAGGCAGGGGGGCATCCCCCACTGCCCTCCATCACTTACGGCAGCTCAGGGAGGGTGCTGAGCCCCCAGGTGGTAAGTGAAGCCCACAACCTCTTTGACACCCTTTTGGCCTCCGCCCGCACTTTTCGGGGGGCTGAGGAGCTGCCGGCGCCCAGCGTGGGACAGTACTTGCGGGCAGAGATCACCCGGAGGGTCACTGCTTCAGAGGGTGGTGAGGAGAACAGCCAGTGGCTCTGGCTGGCAATCCTTGCCACCTGCCTCAAGCTGGAGTGTTGCATCAGCGGGACCCATAGCATGGACCTGGTGGCCCTGGAGCCCTTCGGGGAGTACATCTCCCTGCCCGGCCTGGACTGCACCTTCCCAGGGTAAGCACAAGGCTGTGGAGGGGGACATGGAAGAGCATTTCAGTGGGCACCCCATCCCCAGCTGCAACTTGTCCCACAGTGGCTACAGCAGCTTGCCTGATCGGATGCTTTCTGCACTGCCGGAGGGCACTGTCCTGCTCAACAAGGCGGTGAAGAGTATCCAGTGGCAAGGGTCCTTCCACGAAGAAGGGGACAATGCCAGGGACTTCCCCGTCCGAGTGGAGTGTGAGGATGGAGACGCCTTCCTCGCTGACCATGTCATTATCACCGTCCCACTGGGTAAGGACACCCAGCACTTTTTCTTGCCCTGCCTGACCCCTCCAACCAGTTGGCATGGTTGAAGGCACGGATTTGTCCAAAACCCCTTCACAGGCTGGGAAGGAGTTTGGGGAGGCAAAAGTATCTCAGACCCCATTTAGGAGCTTGGCGAACAGAGCTGCCTGATCTTCTGCCTGCAGGTTTCCTCAAGGAACACCACCAGGACTTCTTCCAGCCTCCCCTGCCTGAGCGGAAAGCAGAGGCCATTCGCCGCCTCGGTTTCGGCACCAACAACAAGATCTTCCTGGAGTTTGAGCAGCCTTTCTGGGAACCCCAGCAGCAGCTCCTCGAAGTGGTTTGGGAGGATGAGTCACCTCTCGAAGAGCCTAGTACTGACCTGGAGGCCAGCTGGTTCAAGAAGCTCATTGGATTTGTGGTCCTTCAACCACCAGAGCAGTACGTGGCTAGAAGCATCAGCAAAGGGGCATCGCAGCTGAGGGGGTTGGGGATTTTCCAGGCAACATGAAGGAGCATCTTAGTCCTCTCAGGAGCTTCAAGACCTTTCCTTGGTCCCTGGTGGCCCATGATGCAGCAGCTCTCCCAGAGCAGGGAGGGCACGGTGAGCAGTGAGGGTGGCAGGCAGCTCTCAGCCCCATCTTTCCTCCCCAGGCACGGGCACGTCCTCTGCGGCTTCATTGCAGGGAAGGAGTCGGAGTACATGGAGACACTGAGTGACACAGAGGTTCTTGGCACCATGACACGCATCCTCCGCACACTGACAGGTACCGCCCTCATCACCCCACCCCCCAGGGAAACATGCACCCAGATTTCTGGATGCCACTCAAAATCCACACCCCCAGGGAACCCACTCCTGCCTGCTCCCAAGAGTGTGCTCAGGTCCCGGTGGCACAGTGCTCCCTACACCCGGGGCTCCTACAGCTACGTGGCCGTCGGCAGCTCGGGGGATGACATCGACGTGCTGGCTCAGCCCCTGCCTGAGGACCCTGAGGACCCCAGGGTAATTGCTTTAGGCCCAGGGGATGCAGCAGCCATGGGGGAAGTGGGACCCTGCAGGTATGGGGACAGAACAGGATACCCTAGGCCTTCAGGAGGACATAGACGTGGCATTCCGTACTCCTGCTCCTGCGCCATTTAGGGGCCACTGATGTTCAGGTCAACAACAACCCCCCTTGGCTCTTCCTGCTAAGCTCCATGGGGGTGGGGGGAACCCCATTTCCATAAACTGGGGGGCACATAGCTCATCCCAACTGCTTTCCAGCATCCTTCACAGCATGGGGTGGGTCTCCAGGGAAGGGAAGGTGCTCAACCCTCACTCTCTACATAGCTGCAGGGCAGGTCATGCATCTATGGGGTGCCAAAAGGCAGGGCGGTAAGGCTGCTTTAGTATGACCCGGTGTCCTTGCTGGGCTGAAGGAGGCTGCAGGCCCCCAGCACTCACCTCCTGCCTCACCACAGCCTCTGCAGCTCCTCTTTGCCGGTGAGGCCACCCACCGCACCTTCTACTCCACCACCCATGGGGCCCTGCTGTCGGGCTGGCGAGAGGCTGAGCGGCTCAATCAGCTCTTCAAGGCACTCAGCCCTGCTCCTCATCTCTGAGACAGGAAATAAAACCTGAGGTTCGTGGGTCGCTGCCAGTCAGCCTCCTTTATTGAGAAACTTCCCCAGTGGAGGGATGTGGAGACTTCTTTTTCTCTGTGAGAATGGATGGATGGATGCAGCTCCTCGGCTTGGGTCCATTGGGGAAATGGGGGTGCGGCGTTAGTACCAGTTGGTGCTGGCGATCAGGAACCGGGTGTCATCCAGCGGGGACCGCGTCGGGCCTGGCTCCGGGGTTGGCTGAGGGGCTGGGGGCGGCTGAGGGGCAGCTTGGGGCCCAGGCCCCGCGGCCTGGGGGAGGCCGGGTCCTGCGGCCTGGGGGAGGCCGGGTCCCGCGTGGGGCTCGGGACTCGCCGTGCCGCCAGGACCCACCGTTGGACCCCCGCTCGACCCCACAGCCGCCGTAGGCCGCGGCTCCGCCATGGCGCAGGGGGTTGAGTGCGGAGGAGGACGCCCCGCGCGACCGCCGTCGCCCCGCCCCTCCGCGCGCCTCGGAAGCGGCCCTCGTGCCCCACCTCGCAGCGAGCCGCGCCGGATGTGACGCAAGGGAGCGGCGCCACCGGTATGAGACGGTGGGCGCTGGCGCTGCGGGCGGCAGCGGCCGCGGCCGGGCCCGGGCCAGGCCCTGGGCCTGTGCCTGGCGCGTTCCGGGAGCGCTTCGATTTCGGCGGCCGCAGTGTGGCCTCCTGGTTCCCGGGGCACATGGCGAAAGGTGAGGGGTGGGAGCGGGGCGGGCTGACACACGGAACACACCCTCCCACCCACACACCCCCCGCCGCTCACCCAGCGCTGTGTTGCAGGCCTGCGGCAGATGCGGGCTTCCCTGCGGCGCGCCGACTGCCTCATCGAGGTGCACGGCGCTCGCCTATCCTCCAGCCCAGCCCTTCATCCCGCCTCGTGTGTTCCCCGGGACAGCAGGAGCCGGCATCCCGGAACCTTGCCCCCTGCACTGGTCGTTGGACCTCTGCGTGCCCCAAATGCCCCATCTCCTTCCAGGTCACACCTCTTCTCAGGCCCCTACCCCCCTGCAGCCCTGCACCTGCCTCAACTCTTCCCCCTTCCCCCCACCAGTCCCCTCAGTACCTGCTCCCACACTAGTGTGCAGTCACTGTCCTTAGCGGTGCTCACATCCCGCTGTCGGGCCGTAACCCCATGCTGCAGGAGGTGCTGGGCATCCGCCCGCACGTCCTAGTGCTGAACAAGATGGACCTGGCTGATCCCCACCGGCAGCCGGTGAGCACCAAAGTAGGGCTGGGTGGCTGGGGGCTTGTGGGTTGCCACAGGCAGGTGCCAGCAATGACTCTGCCTGTCCCCTTCAGACAGTCCTGCAAGAGCTGAAGCAGCAGGGATGCTCAAACGTTGTCTTCACTGACTGCCAGCACGACGGCAACGTCAAGAAGGTAATGGGCCAGCAGCCCCATGCCCAGCCCTGCTCTTCACTGCTGATAAGCTGAGGGCTATGTGCCAATCTCCCAGCCCTGCAGAGAGCTCGGTGCCCTACTGTGAGGAGGTGACACTGGCTTCTCCAGAGTGATCTTCATTTCCAGCTTGCCCAAGGCACCTTGTCCTTTGCTTGACCCCCATTTTGCACATCCTCCTGGCACAGTGTCCTCTGAGCAAGTGGCTGCTGCCAGCCTGGGCACAGTGCTGCAGTTACAGCCCTTCTCCGTCTTTGTCTGCAGATTGTTCCCTTGGTTGCCAAGCTGGTGAGCAATAGCCCACGCTACCACAGGGCTGAGGTGAGACATGGCAGCGAGACTGCCAGTGCGTGAGCACAATGGAGTCAGGATGGCCATCAGCAGGTCATCTCCCTGTCCCACTGGAGGGACGTGTGCCAGGCACACTGACAAAGGCTAGGTTGTGCTGCTGTTGTGGCAGCCTGTTGCTCCTGGGGTGGGTAGCTGATAACTTCCCATGTCCTCCTCATTTCCAGAACACCGAGTACAGCATCCTGGTGATCGGTGTGCCCAACGTAGGCAAGTCCTCGCTCATCAACTCCCTCCGGAGGCTGCACCTCAAAAAGGGTATTTTATTTCTCTGTGGTGCCTGTGCTCAGAGATGAGCCGCTGAGAGAGCCGAGGAGCGTGCAGCTGGGCAGTGTGTCACTTGCTTCTCTCACTGTGTCTCTCCTTTTGCCAAAGGGAAAGCCACTGCGGTCGGTGGCGAGCCGGGTGTCACCAAGGCGGTGCTGACCAGAATCCAGGTACTGTCCCTGTGGCTCAGCTGGCTGAGTGGGTGCTGGCCTCTGCCTCCCTGCATCCTTTCGCAGGAGCTCTGGAAAGCCTTGAGGCATGCAGAACTGATCTCAAAGGGTTGCTCAGGTCCCCTTTCCAGCAAGACCTTAAGGAGTTCAACACCCCAGTCATTAGGTGTGTCAGAGGCTGTGGTGCTTATTATTGAGCCATGTGTCCTAACCGCCCTGCCTCCCAGGTCTGTGAGAAGCCCCTGATGTACCTGGTGGACACGCCTGGTGTGCTGCCTCCGAAGCTGGGGGACATGGAGACGGGAATGAAGTTGGCACTGTGCGGTGAGGTGGAAGCTGTGGCTGGGGGGGACTCCCTAGACGTGGCTTTGTGCCCCGCCTGGCCTGGTACCTGAGGCTGGGGTGGGAGACTGCTGCTCACAGCCCCTGTGTCAGGCCAGCACTTGCTGCCTGGATGTCCATGGGTGGATGTGGATGGCAGGAGGCTTGGCCAGAGCTCGGAGGAGGGCTTGGGGGAGCTGGAGCTTGAACTTCTTTTTCAGGAGCCATCCGTGACCACCTGGTGGGGGAGGACATCATGGCTGACTACCTCCTGTACACCCTGAACAAGCAGCAGCAGTTTGGGTGAGCCGGTGGGGGAACCAGAGAGGGCCCTGGGCTGTATCCACTGCCTGTGGTCTCAAGTGGGTGGTGGAGAAGGCATTCCCAGGGAACTGGAGTGGAGAAATAATGGCAGCAAGATGTGGGCCACCTCCGGCAGGTACACACAGCGCTATGGGCTGGACGAGGCCTGCGACAACATCGAGACAGTGCTGAGGCATGTGGCACTCACCCAGGGCAGGACGCAGAAGGTGAAGGTGCTGACGGGCACGGGTGAGTGTTGTGGGGGGGGGGGGGGGCCCCTGCCCCTTGGGGAGGGGGGGCCAGGCTCCGGGGGATCCCGGGGGGGCCCCCGCGCCCGCCGCCACCTCCTTCTGCCCCCCCCGTCCCCCCCCCCAGGGCCCCCCACCCCGACG
>WTSP01008372.1:0-41252 GCA_025331215.1 Actenoides lindsayi
AAAGCTGTTCTAGTTTCCTTTTCTAATCGCTAAGTCTCTCTCCCTTATTCCCTTTCTCTTCCCCTTTGGGGAGGGAAGGTGGTTAACAGAGAGCGTCTGTTATAGGTCTAGTGGGCTGCCCTGACCCTAAACTGTGACACCAAGTTAGCAAAGGGCAAGTGGATCAAGGTGAGACAGCAAAAGTAGTTTGTAAGTCAGCTGCTCTAAGCTTCTGTCACTTCTTACTTTTACCTGTAAAGGAGGTACTGGGTAAATTGAGAGCATGTTTATACCTCCATTACCGAGCATAATTATCTCTCAAAGTCTAGAAGGCCTGTTGAGCTGGTGGAGTTAAGATATACTAATTTCCATAGAGAGCAAGTCGGTATGGGAGCAAGGTGCCTGACATTCACTTCCAGCCAAAATGACAGTTGCATTGGCCATGGGTGATACTTAATGAGTCTAAAGCTGTTAGAGATCCATACCCCTGTGTCTGTCCTGCTTATGTTAATTGATCACAGATCTGATAGTCCAACAAGCAGGTAACTAGGCTGACACAATTGAGAGGCCTGGCATCCTGTCTTCTACAGTGATTTATTGGTTAAAGTTGACTTCTGAAGGTCTCCTACCACACCCTAGTTTCAGTGGCTGAATAGAAAGGGGATAGGAGTGGGCAGTGTCTGAAGTAAAAAGGTGGAATCAAACAGAAAGAGGGCATTACATACTTGTTCTTGTCCTGTGACTCAGTACCTTCCCACTAGAGAACCTCCCCTGGCATGTGTTGTCATGCTGCCCGGAAGCAGTAGCTGGGGACAGAGCTGTACAAATAGCTGAGAAGCCAGTCCCTTGCCATAAGGAACTTCTGTTCTGAAAAGGCAAATACCATATGGGAAAGAAGGTGAAAGGCAGAAGCAATCATCTGTGTAGAAAGTCCTTGCATGCTGTATTTCCACTATTCCTGCTGGCTATGTGCATAAACTGGCTGAGCAATGAGGAGTTGGCTCATACCCGAGTAATATATTTGCTTGAGGACAGAGGGGAGCTCCTACTGTGTTCCTGCTGCAACTTGGAACACCTGCAGTATATGAGTAGTGTGTATTTTGGCTCTTAGAGAAGCGCAATTATAAGTAAGAGATGGCCAAATTTTAAGTATCCCAGCAATGCTATGGACTGTTGAATCTTGGCATTAAAAATACCAATGGTGACCTCAGCTTCTGGCAGCCTCAACTGTGTGTAGCTGATTTGAGACAGGGAACCTGTTTACGCACCCAGGAGGTACTGACTGTTAAGAGTACTTTCAAAAAGAATAAGTATACAAATTCCAATATAGAGGATGCAGTCATAGAGTCACTGAATGGTAGGGGTTGGAAGGGGCCTCTGAAGATCATCTAGTCCAGCTCCCCTGCTAAAGCAGGTTCACCTAGAGCAGGTTTCACAGGATCATGTTCAGATGGGTTTTGAAAGTGTCCAGAGAAGGAGACTCTACAACCTCTCTGGGCAGCCTGTTCCAGGGCTCCATCACCCTTATGGGAAGGAACTTTTTCCAGACGTTGAGGTGAAACTTCCTGGGTTCCAATTTGTTGCCGCTTGTTCTGTCACTGGCCACCACTGAAAAGAGTGGTCTCATCCTCTTGACACTTACCCTTTAGATATTGGTAAGCAGGCTAAACAGCCCTAGGTGTCTCAGCCTTTCCTCATCCATATAATCATAGAATCATTAAGGTTGGAAAAGACCTCTAAGATCAAGTCCAACTGTCTACCAAACATCATCCTGACCATTAAAACATGTCCTGAAGTGCCACATCTACACATTTTTTTGAGCACCTCCAGGGATGGTGACTCTACCACCTTCATCTTGGGCAGCCAGTTCTAATGCTTCACTGTTCTTTCAGTACAGAAATTTTTCCTAATATCTGATCTTAACCTCCCCTGGCACAATTTAAGCCCATTTCACCTCATGCTTCAAATAAACTTTTTTTTATTTCTGGCCATATAAGGATGAAGGAGAAGTGGGACAGGTGAGAGTGATCTATCTTAGTGTGGGGCTTGGGACTGCCTCGGTGTCTTTTCTCTGCTGTGAATGACTGTCTGTACTTGACAGTGAAATCTGCAACCTGTAATAAAATGACTGTTATCATAGCTACTTGACTGCACTAGAAATTCCTTCTCCTGAACTTAGGAGCAATATGAAGCTGGTATGAATCTCCTTGGGGGCTGGACTAGATGACCTTTACAGGTTCCTTCCAACCCAAACCATTCTGTGATGTGCCATCAGGCCTGCAGAAGACAGCACCATCCCACAGCAATGTGGACTGTGTTTAACATTGAGGTCTCTGAGTAACTTGATTTGTTTTGATTTCTCCCTTGGGCACTGTTATTAGCTTGTTTGCTGAAGGAAAGGACACAAATGGAGAAGGCAGATGATGCCTGACTCAATTTTTTTTTTGATTAAGCACTCTCTAAATGTCTAGTAACTTCCCTGATCTGCAGGTTAGTCTCCAGGCCATGTATAAACATACGCCTAATGTGTTTTTATATGCCCAATGAGGAAACAAGACAACCTCTCAAACTGCACATAACAACTCCTTATTCTGTTAAAGCATGCTTCATAAAAGCAGGGTGACCCTGAAATCTAAAATCAAATTACTCAGTATTTGCTTCACGAGTATTTAAAGTGTCCGCAGTTTGTGCATGCCGGTTAATAAACGGCACAAACGGCTTTTGTTGATCCTTCCATGTGATGCTGTCTTCCTTTGTGACTTGTATTCATTATATGGGGTTTTGTGTAACCTCTAGAAAAAATGGCACCGCTTTTCTAGTGGGCTTTTGGAATGTATGTGTAAAAGTAGTACCACATGAAAACCCTGAAAAGTCATCATCTGGGCCCCAAAACAGCCACGGATTTAATTTTGGCGCAGATTTCTTATGCCGCCCTGCTAGCTTATCTCAATTTTAACCTTGGAAAACTGGCCCTGGGAGGAAAGAAGTTATGATCTGCACTTATTGCAGACTTTGACAGAGCTGTCTCTGCTTGAGAGTTAGTTCATCATAGCAAAGCATGTTTTGTGTTGGATTTTTTTTAAGAGTTACTTCAACTGGTGCACTGAGTGTAACAGGGCTGAGGCTCTTCCCTCTTCAGCTCATTTTCATCCTTCATAATTAAATGGGGGTAACAGGTCAGAAGGTGGTAATAACATGCTTAGGGTTTAAAAAAAAAACAAAATCAAACCCAACAAAACACAATCTCTTGTCATGCCCTCCTCTTCCCCCGGTCCAAGTTTTGTTCTGTTTATGCAGGTAAGTAGATTGTGTATGTATCTCATTTATTAATTTATTTTTTTTTTTATTTTCTTCCCCAGGCATTTACCAGAAAAAGTCAAAGATGATGTTCAGCTAAAGAATATGAGTGGGCAGTGGTTTTATGAAGCAAAATCAAAGAGGCACAGAGATAAGATACATGGAGCAGATATTATTAGAGCTTCTATGCGTCGGAAGCCTGCCAGTCTTGGTAAGCCTTTGGTTTATATTTTAGTTTGGAAAGGTTGGCTCTTACTTAGTTAGCTTCAGACACTGTTATCTGTGAAATACGAAAAGAAAATATTGGTTTCTGTACAAGGAGAAAATGATGGAAAAAAGGAGATTTCCCATGTAGTTTGCAGTGTAAGCTTTCCTCTTCCTCAGTGCTCTTTATTAATGAGAATTCTGTGTGTTGACTGCTAAGAGGGGGGACTGGCTTGTGTTTATATGTAGGATTAAAAGCCATCTGCACTTCTGGACTGCATTCTTATTCCTATTTTTCAGGCCCTGTGACTTACCCTGAAATATGCAAAGAATCAGAGACTGAGGAAATTGCTCTCTAGTGTAGATTTCCAAGACTTTGGGAACTTGGTTTGAGACCTCTGAAGCACAGGTTGTTTGGTTTTGGTTTTGAGGGTTTTTTTAATTATTATTTTTAAGGAGACCAAAGGCACTTCAAGGTGATTTGAAATGGTAGGCACCGTGAGCCAGAGCTAGTGTTTGTAACTGCTGAGATATATGTGCCAGGAGTTCTGACATCTACAATGATCTGTTAGAAACATCCCTTAAAGCCAACAGTGTTAGACTAGACATGAGGAGGAAATTTTTTAGAGTGGGGGTAGTGAAACACTGTAACTGGTTGTGCAGAGAGGTGGTAGATGTGCCTTCCCTGGAACCGTTCCAGGTCAGGTTGGATGGGGCTTTGAGCAACCTGATCTAGTTGAAGATGTCCCTGCTCCTTGCAGGGAGGTTGGACTAGCTGACCTTGAAAGGTCTGTTGCAACCCAAACCATTCTATAATTCTATTCTATGATGTGCTAGATAACAGTTGCAGGCATGAATTTAGTAGAACAGATAGGCAGTAGTGTTCTGTGTGTACACTGAGTAATGTTGACAAGCTTGGTGTTCACTTAATAATGTATTCCAAAACTTATTTTGAAAAAGATCAGAAAGTGGGAAGATAATGCATTTTGTTTAACATCAGAAGTAAATACAGTGTTTTGTTTGGAGAGAAATGAAACAAAAGAGTAGAACTTAAAAGCTGCTTCACTGGACCAGATGAAAAGCTCATCTCCCCAGCACTCTGCCTCTGAGAGTGCCTGACAATGTGTGCAGGCTCCAAGGTCAGAACCAGCTTGCAGCCAGTTGCACCTCAGACTTTTCTGAAATAGAGGTGATATTTCTGGATTATTTTTTCACCATTAATTTGTTCAAGAAGGTCTTTAAAACAATACCTCTTGAATATTCACCATGTCCTGTCCTGAGTCATTTTAAAATGAAGGTTTTCCACATAGAAAGTGACCATTTTCTTTTCTGGTTTTGAACTGATCACCATTAACATTATCCCTGTGAGAGAAAGTAAACGATCAATCTATATTCACAAAAACATGATAGAATCCTGTACACTGTAGCAAGGCTTCTGTCATAAATCTCTCAACATCTGACTTTCTAACCTGAAGGGTCTTGATCTATTTTGTCATTCTTTCTACAGAAAGTGGTTTTTTTTAATTTTATTTTTCTTAAAGAAATGGACCCCCATCCCCTTTTAAGTTCTACAAAGTTCTCTTTAGTTCTACTAAATCCTTCTGATTTAGAAGGTCAAGACACTTACTACTCTTAACAGAGGGTACTGAAATTTATGCTCTTTATTCTTTCAAGTTCTATTAAGGGATTTTACTGTGTGCTAGTGAAGCAAGTGAAGTACTTCTCTTAAAACTCTGAATGGACCACAGCTTGCTACTTTCTGTGAGTTTTGTAACTGCAATTTAGCCTTGTTTTCCTGTGTCTAATCCTGCAGTGTTACACTTTCTCAATTCCTAGATTTCCAGAGATGAGTTTGGGTAATGACAGTTTAGTCAGTTTGAGGTTACTACGTGACAGTTTTGGGGTTTTAGGTTAACAAGAAAACGCCTGACACAGAAAAGAATGCAAAAATGCACAGGTGGTTAGTGTGGAGTGTTTGGTTTTTTCTGGTTTTGGACAGGAGGATTATGAAAATCAGCTGTAAAATTTCAGCTTAATTTTACAGTAACTTATAGCTTAAAGGAAAGTACTTAAAGACATATTATCTTAAAGGAAGGTTAATTAGTCCCAACCTTACTACTTGAACAAAAAGGCATGCTGGTACATTCAGCACTATGTGCAATTGCCTGGTTTCAGTGACTCATTAGATGTCAAGGTATTTTTGCTTGCAGTTATGGGTAGCAAAAGTGAGAACAAAAAGCTTGCTTATTTTTGCACACTAAGAAACTCTTCATTTCTAAACTGTTGGAGAAGTAAAAAAATCAGTAATGTAAACTAATGTTTTGATTCTGAAAGGGGCTATCAGAATAGGATTCTGTCCCACTCCAAAAAGAAATGCAAGTGTATTTCCATTTGCTGAATGAGGTGGGGCTTTTTTGTTTTGTTTTGTTTTCATATTTACATTCTTAACTTCTTGTGGTAATTTTATTCATAAAGGATTGGCCACCTGCTTAAACTGGAGTTATGACTAACTTCCAGTTTACTGCTGTAGGAAGAGAAAAACTGACTTTAACTGCACTTCAACATATTTTCAGTTTCCTATGGTTTGTTTTTGTTTCCTTAGAACAAGGTTGAATTTTCCATGATTATAAAGCTGCAAGAACTACAGGATCAGTCTTTACCAGGGTTGTTGTAGAAAACCCTCCATTTAGGGTCATTTTAAGGTCTAAAGCAGATGTGCCTGGAGTAGAGTGAAGTATTCAGAGCAGTATGTGACATTTCTAGTAGCATTAAAAAAAAAATAAAAAAAATTATTCAGAAGACAACAGATCCACATCTACCCATAATTCAAGCATAATGGACTTTTGAAATAGCTATAGGATTGAATGCAAATACTTGTATTTGCTTGGTTAAGAAAGCCTATATGAACATATGGGAGATGACAATATTTTTGTTTCATGTTTTAGCTGAAATGAGTCAGAACAAATCAAGTAAGAACACCTGGGTGAGCAATTTCAATAAAGAAGTCTTTGTGCCACCAGAACCACATGGCATTGGGGAACATCAAGAAGAAGAACAACAAATGAAATCTATTTCAAGGTAAGCTGTCTGTTTAATCATGCTTAGTATGTATATATCAGGACTGGTGAAACTCCAAATATTGTACTTACCTCATATTTCAAAAGCCATCAATTTTTTCCTAAAAATCTCCCAAGGAATCCATACCTGTGAAAGGTTGACAAATCATAGTCATGTGTTGTTACCTCTGCAAGGAAAAAGTTATCAATGGTGAAGAAGTGAATGGTGAAGAAGAGTCCCACACACATTAACATGTCACAATTTAGTCTGGCTTCCAGAAGTGAGACCAGGATTTTCTGGTTAGGTGGCTGGCTGTGATCAGTCCTCTGCAATTAGTAATAAAGGGACAATAACACTTGCATGTTTTCATTTAGTCAGTTAATGAGACCAGACTATTGGTTCAGCCTGAATTTTAAGCTTGGATCATACAAAGAATCAGAGACAGAGAAATTGCTCTTTAGAATTTTCCAGATTTTTGGGTGCACACTTTAAGACCTCTGAGACTTTTTTTTGAGGAGACCAAACATATTACAGGTGGAAAGAAATAGAATCTTTGGATACTTGCAGAAAATAAGTCAGATTCTACCAAGAAAAATAGAGGTCTTTCTGGAAGGGTGATGCTTCTATCTAGAGTAAGGCAAGACAGTCAGCATGGATATGCCTGAATGGCTGTAGTTGTTGTAGGAAAGCTAGATGATCCTCTGAATTACAGTGGATTTTGTCTTAAATTACTCTTTCAAGTCTGTAAACATCCTAAACAGCTCCACTTTTCCTTGAAATATCCTGAGTTGATTTTTAAGAGAGAGATGTCTTTTAGAAATACCTACATGTAGTAGTTCATTGGATGTGTGAAAAGCTTTCAAAAAGCCTGCATTTGAAAAGGAAGGTGCTGCTCTCTCAGCTAGGGTGACAGCAGGTGGAAATGAAATGTCTTTAAATGGACAGATTCCTCAACACCAATGAGGAAACAAGAACCAAGGTGTAACACAGGTAGCTATTGTTTGTGCTTTTGGTGAACAGAATGAGGTAAGAGCCAGAGTTACTTCTTAGGATGACTGGTTTACTTCTGGTTGTGCCATTGATCAGCCCTGTAACCTTTCACTTTCTTGTCTGTCTTCTAAGTTCTTCTCTGTATGTCATCTGTTTTTTTTCTTTGCAGCAAGGCTTTTCTCCTACTATGCATTTGTACAGTATCTAATAGCAGTTGAAACTTTCACTTTTGTGGTCTGCAAACTGGGCACGCACGTTCACGATGAATGGCACCAAAGGTTGGTGTAAGTCTTAACAACTTCTGGCTTGCATTGCTGGTTTTTCCTGTCCTGTATTTATCACTATCACAGTGAACTCAAAGGGTTATTTGCCTTACCAACATCTGAAAATGGAGACAGACTTTTTAGCAGGGCCTGCTGCAACAGGACAAGGAGTAATGACTTTTAACTAAGAGGGGAGATTCGGAATAGATATAAAGAAGACATTTGTTATGCTGAGGGTGGTGAAAAACTGGCCCGGGTGGCCTCACCTACCCAGAGAGGTGGTAGGTACCCCATCTCTGCTAACATTCCAGGTCAGGTTTATGGGGCTCTGAGCAGCCTGATCTGGTTAAGGATGTCCCTGCTCATTGCAGGGAGGTTGGACTAGATGACCTTTAAAGGTCCCTTCCAACCCAAAACATTCTATGATTCTATTCTGTGATTTTTTTTTTTGCTTCTAAAATGTCAAAAGCTGAAGCAAGCAAACATCACAGGACTATATGCAATTCATTGATTATGATTTCAGTATGGGTTTATTTCACTGTGACTGAGATTATTCTACACAACATTGCATGTGGTAAGTTGCAGGAGGCAACATATGTTGTTAAAATACTCTTTTCTGTTCTCTTGATACTGGACTTTGAAAGAAACTGGTCTGACATGGCTGTGGGCCTGTCTCCAATGGCAGCAACTGATTAGGAGTTGAGGGAAAGCCAATGCTGGCCATGCAATAACCCCACCAGCTGAGGTGGAAAGGGACAGCCTGGATAGTACAAACATTTCATTTGGCTGTTGGGATAGGAGAGCTGCAAGAAATTAACTCTTCTTCTTGCAATATCTCAACACAGTCTCAACACAGCTATAACTAGGAGGATGAAACAGTATCATTCTGGAGCTTGGGACTGCATAAAGTGATTTCACGGCTTCTAGTGTTCAAATGATATATGTCGTTCAAGCACTTGGACTTTTAAAACATTTTAAAGTGCTACATTAAGGGTAGGTTTGTGGGAGTTGAGGGTTTTAAGGTTTGGGTTTGTTTTTCTTTATTTCCTTCTTCCTTTAAGAGTGGGCTTCAGGCCATCACTGATTTGCAATAACTGCTAACCTGAGGATTGGGACTAGAAGATATGTGATAAGAAACTACCCAGGTGTTTTTTTAATTATTATTATTTTTGTTTTGGAATCTGTTCTTAAGCCAAAACAATTCTTACTGAATGTTAGGAAAGTTCTGTTCTGGTAGATATGTTTGTAAACTGCTCAGGTTCAAATCCAGTTCAACTGCTGTTAAGTCAGGGTACTGGAACAGAAATCAGCTCACAACTATATTCTCAAAATCAGCTCAGTGATCTTCATTCCCACACCCCAAATATCTAAATTCAGTAATGAAGTTATGAATTAATTTCAATTTTTTTCTTGGGCACTATATCACCACAGTACTTTTCTTCCAGACCGGAGCCTTTACAGGCTATGTGTGTGAAGTATTTTTGAAGGTGTAACCTGGCACAGAACACGTTTTCACAAGGTGACTCAGACTGTCAATATTGCCTCTTTTCAGTGATACCATCTGTCTATATGCTGAAACACAAAAAAGGGCGATGTTAAAGGGGTTTTATCTTTCAGATTAAGATTTGTGGGTTGTTTTCTTCTCTAGGCTAGGAAATACTCATAGCCTACATTGAACAGGGGACAAGTGTGGGTCCTAGAGTTTTGAAAGGTGAAAATTTGCACAAAAGCCATAATTCTTAAGACCCATGTGGCTTTTCTAGAATAATAGGAGTGCTGGCATAACTAAATAAGGACATTTTTTATGGAGTACCATTAAATTGCACTAGCTTTACTCACACTAGAATTTCTACCCTTCAAGATGAGCCTAGGAAAGCTTTTTTTTTTGTTGTGGTTTCTTTTTTGTTTTTTGTGGGTTTTTTTTGAATGTGAGGCCATTTTTCAGTGGAGTGTATTGACAGTGCCTGCAAATCTATAATGCCTTTCTCCAGCTTTGCTTCTGCCTTCACCTTGTTACCTCCTGGTTCCTGTCCAATGCTGTCCAGTCTATGTGGTGCTTGGGCCTTCATTGTGGATCTCAGCACTTTGTTTTGTTGAATTGCAGTATAGGAATTTTTTAATTTGGGTCAATTTACCAGCTTGGCTTCCTACACTTTCTTAAATTAGCCTTGTAAATGCAACATATCTCGGAACTGTTTAGTTTTCCCATCTGTATGGATTGAGGGTAAACTTGTGTTTTTCAGACCCTTTGTTGTGAAACTTAGTTATAGGATAGTAAGTGTGCTTTTTTTTACTCTAACTTACAATTTCTTAGAGCAGGGTTTTCATTATGTAATGCCAAATTAACAGCTCTTTAATTGTTCTATGGTAAATCTGAAGTAGCGTTGCATTAAAATATTGTGGGAGTGGGCGTGTGTTCGATGAGACTTAAAGTTATCACCTCACCTGTGAAAGCTGCAGACCAAAAATGTGTTACCAGTTTCTTGCAGCCCAGGGTACATAACACTATTTTCCTTGTTTAAAATGAGGGAAGGGTTGAAGCATTGATGATCTAGACCTTAAAAAAATAAAATAAATTTAAACAATTGTGTTTATCCTCTTGGGTAATAGGTGAGATGCAAAGTGCAGGAGCACACAGGTGCTCATAAAAACAAAAACACCAACACAATTGCTTATAAAAGCAAGAACAAAAACTCCAGTTCAGCAGAACAAAGTTTCTTTAAATATATGTATTTTCAGACACTTTAATTCTAACAGCCCTTTTTTTTTTTTTTTAAATTAAAAACTGTAATGTGGAATGAAATCTTTTGAAAATCAATTAAGTTGCAATATTGATCTCTGTGAGAACTAGAATTTTTTTTTCTTGAGAGAATAAAAAAGAACAATAGTCTATTATACCTGCTGTGTGCATATAAGAGCTGCTGCTCTTAAGAACTGTTTATTTTTTCACCCATGAGATCGTTTCCATTAGAAGATCAGTTCATACCTTAAGTTTTCATCACTATGCGTGGTGGTATATATCTTAAAGGTAACATTGAACCAGAGAGCTAGGAATTTGTAGCTCAGATTACAACAGGTATTTTTTTCCTACACTTGTGATCAGGCTGCTCATCTGTGTCATCTTCTCCATGATGGTGTTTCTTCATTTGTAAAATGGGACTGATGCCACTTCTCAGACACACTTAGTAGTCCAGAGGCCAGTAGTCTTTCAAGGGTGTCTGCCAGATATTTTCTAAACATTGAGGCTAACTGTCCTGCACCCTGGAGAAGATTGGAAAGCTGTTCTCTCCTCAGCAGGGCAGACTGTTGTCAGTTGCCTGATTGGAAAGATCTTTGTCCATGTGAGGAGGCAGCTCCTGTTTGAATCTGCAACTTGATGAGTGCTGGGAGCTGTTTTCAAGTCCTGAGGTACCACATTTGTCCTCAAAAGCATTGCCTTATGGCTCTGCTACTTACTAATCAACATCTGAATGTCTTTCTTTTTACCCATACCAAAGATTGTTGACCAAAGAAATACTCAGTATTGGAATCTCCTTGTACATCTATACTGGAAGAACATGAGGAGTTGCTTTCCTCCTAGCCTGAGGTCATATTTCTTACCTGGAGAATATAAATTTTCCAGTCTTGCACTGTTTTCTTCATCCACAAAATCATAAGCATGTAACTTGGTTAATGCCAGTATTTTCTATATAGAGTTGAGATACTGAATATGGTTGTTATATGAAGACTATATTTAAATCCACATCTAACTTTAATCTTCAAAAAGCAGTTTTAATAGCTTGAGATGTTTAGATAAACTCAAATTATAAAAACCTGATTGTTTTGGGAAAAAAAAAACCGCCTTGCATCATTCTGCAAATAGATTAACTATTTCTTGATTATAATGTAGGAGCTGTCACTTATAGCTGTTTTAATTTCTCCCTACCTGGGCTATACTTAGTCAGAGTCACAAGTAATAATTAACTTTACTTATGCTATCAAACCACAGATTGTATAGAGCTTAACTGAAAGAGTAGTTTATAAGCTGTACCTCTGAGGGGATGTGTTGTCATCTGTGGCATGTCACATCTTTACTATAGGGGTGATGGGGTTCCGCTGTTTTTTCTGACTTGGACACTTTGCAAAACTCAATTTTTATCAGATTTTGACACTTTCATCCACTTTGTTTTCAGTCCTAGAAGTATAAATGCAGGACAAGGATGGAGATGGCAACACTGATACTGTTTGGAGAGTGGCTATATTTACATAAAGATTGCTCAAAAATATTGCTTCTGTCATCCCAAGTAGGAGTTGTATTGAATTCTTTAAAAAGCAAGGAAATGTTTGCAAGGAAACAAAGCAGCAAGAATATCCCCTTGCTATGGAAAAGAGAAGATTTGCTTCTAAATCTGTTGAGAACAGGCGAAATAGAAAAATTTAGGTGCCAAGAGTTTATATTCAAATATAAATCTTTCTTTTACTTTTTCAAAAAGGCTTAAAGTAATGTCTTGTTTACCAAAGTTGTTATATCTTTTTTTTTTCTTTCCAGTTCTAAAACAACCACCTCTGTGCTAGACAAACCGGAAGAAAGGCATATGAAGGCATCAATTCCAACAGTAAAGGTATGATGGCTATTGAATATAACAGGAGTTATTTTTTGAACTTTGCATGTTTCTTTACTTCAGTGGTAAGGATAACTAATTATTTGAGGAAGAAAGGTAGTAAGTTGGAAAAAAACCAAACTTTTTTTTTTTTGTTTTGGAGGAGATAATGGAAAGCATTAAAGATTCAGTGCTGAAGTGCTCTTAGGGCTATAATCAGTGGCTGTCTGTGCTTGACATTATTTCCAACCTTTTCAGCCACCAAGAATTGTCCTGCTGTGTTCCAATATCTCTGAAGTCACGGAATTAGAGATAAAATTATTTAACTTGAAAAAACTTGGTATTTTCAAGTGTCTTTAAGTGGTGGCTTACTTCTGCTGTTGGTGTCCTCAAAAAGAACAAAATGAGGCTATCACTAGCACTTCTAATAGTTCCCTGATTCTTATTGTTTAGGTTTTTTGTCATGTATCACATTTAAAAGGCATACTGCCAGACTCTTTGCTGCCAGGGTAATGAGGCAATCACTGCACTTTCATTTATTTTCTCAAGGCTGTACTGATATAACCATTTGACTGCAATTATAATGTTCATTCCTTTTTTAGCAAAGGAGAAATCCATTTAATTCCGCCTCATCAGGTGATAACTTGAACAGTGGGGAATCAGAAAACAGACCAACCACTGTACCTCAGCTATCAAAGAAGGGTAAATATACTTATTCAGCATATGACTGTGAATTTCTTAGAGGTTTATATGGAAATTATTTTTGTTTTCATTGCCTCTTCTCTAATATATCAAAATCCGATTTATCTTAACTGCTTGGAGGTATCAACTAGTTCATTTCATGTAAAGCATGTGAATATACTCAAGAAATAGCTGTTTACATGAGTCAATGGATTCTGCTTCCTTTCTTTTACTCACAGTTCTAGTCAGTATTAAGTACTCAGAGATGTCTGTTTGTCTTCAATTGCTATTAAGAGAAAACGGGAAATTTCCTTGAATTTGGTCATAGCTGTCTTTATAATCTTCCAGTCATTGCTGCTATTGGCTCAACGGAAGCAGCCTAACTGTCTTTGATCTTTTTTTTTTTTTTTCCCCCTTTGTTTTCTCAGTCCTGTTTATTTTCAAATCCTCCCTTTCCTGAGTGATGATATATAACAACGCAGGAATTTGAAGTCTTAATTTACAGGCTCATACATGGCAATTACTTTACTGTCTCTGTTATGAAGCTTGCTAATGGGAAAAAGGAAGACTTGAACGTTAGGAATAAAAAAAAAAATAAAAAATTATCTCCCTACCCAGGAGATCGTTTCTTTGTTCCTTGTGAATGTGGAAATAGCCTGTTTCCATTTGTGTAGGTTGCTGTTCATGTTTTTAATCTGAAGAGGTGTACGCATATTCAAAAGTTGCCCTTTCCTACAAACTTTATCCCTTGCAGGAATAATGCTGATCAAAACTTTGGTGTGCTGTCTATCTTTAGAATCATTAAATAGTTAGTTAATATTTCTAGAATAAGAAATAACTGCAGGATTTTCATCTGCTAAAACTTCCTATTACATAAAAAGGAAATCAAGACCTATGTGGAATTTGCACTTGTGTATTACTGCAGATGCTTTTAATAAACCAATATAATCTCTGCATTCTATATCAGCAGTGGCAGGCCCCTCTGTGCAGATGAGCGTCATGTAAACTTATGATTTCTTCTCTGTGTATCTTACAGAAATTTTGTCACTCTCACAAGAGAGCCACCCTAAATCAAATTTGCAAAATGATGAAACAGAGAAACATAAGAAGCCTTCTGCAGAACCCACTGATGAATCACAGAAAGGACTAGTTCAGCATCCTGTCCCAAAAGCTAGAAAATTAATTCACAAAGCAACAAATCCTGTGTCACAAAGAGAAGACCTTGTACCAAAACCAGCCAAATGGACCGAGAGGATTAGTGTCATTGGTACACGGCCTGGGGGAATTCTGAAACGCAGTTCAAGTTCCACTGACTCAGAAGCTCATGTTAGTCAGATGTTAGATGTTCAGAAAAAGAGTGGCCTTCCTACTGTAACTATTTTTGAAGGAAAGGCTGGGAAGAATTCTCATACAGAAGCAGCGGAAGACTCCACACAGATTTCACGGGAAAAACTGAAACAAGTGAGGTTCTCATCTAGCTCAGGTAAAGGAGAACCTCTGGAAAGCCCACAGCTACACCACAGTAGAGAAACAGGAGAGTTTGATTTATTAGAATCTGATGAAATAAAGAGTAGTGGAAGTGATGCTATTAGATCAGATTCATTTGGGGATAAGCAAATTTCTGCTGTAAAGCCTTTGGGAACCTATTCTTCAGCTTTACAAATAAAAACAATAGATGGCTTACAAGAAGATAAATCGGCATCCAGCTGTTGTGACACTAATAGGTCAGTCTTCCTGGTTAATGAACCCTTGCAGACAGAGACAGTTACTCCTAAGAAACTTGAAACTCCACAGAACATCTCCAGCAATAACCTGCCAAATACCAATAATGAACTGGGTGTTGATGAGACGTGTGGAAATAAATCCAACCAGATCTTGAGCCATGAATCAAAGTCACACCAAAACTTTCCTGGTAAGAGACTAATGGGAGTGAAGAACAGAATGCAGTAGCATATAGCACACATTCATTAGTATTGGAATAACTTGTATTTAAGAATTAACAACTAGGAAACAGAAATAGTAAGAATGTGCTACATACTTCAGAACTAAATTCTAAATCACTTTTTTGTATTTTAATGCTCTAATATAGTCAGTATTTTTTAGATTATCTTCTATTGGTCTTCTCAAGAATGGACAATCATATCAGAGCCTGGATAGGCACCTTTATTGTAGATGATAAAGGTGAAGTGATGGCATTTGCATAAAATTCTTGTCATAAGGCCTGGTAGATCTGTCTGCAGAGGAACTGAAGAGTTTTTGGTGTACTGCTGTCAACTTTCCCTGGTGACTAATTGTGACCTGGGAGTTTGCTCATGGGACTAAACACAAATATGTTGGCTTTTCCTCCGTCCACCCATTCTATCCTTCAATGTAGCCATTTCCTTTAGAATGGGAATAACCAATCTTAACTGTTCACACCTTCAAAAGTAATGTGATTAATCTTCCAGTAGGATATCTCAGTGCAGGAATTTGTTTTGCACTCTATTACCTACAGTGTGATTCTTTGCAAAAGGAAAAGAACAGAGAACTCTTTTCTCTGCTAAATTAAAGAAAAAAATCTGAGATATTTTTCAGGATAGATTACACATTGGTAGAGTCATGTGTCTGATTCCTAACTAAGTTTGTTTACATTGTAGACGAACGCCATCTTTCTGCTAAAACAGATGCACGTGACGTGTCAAATACCAACTCTATAAGTCTTCAACAAGGTAAGCCTGATCTTATTGAGGAGCGAGATGCTAAGACCACTTTCAATCCTGACAAACATGCTAATGAACTCATGAAAGTGGCTGATGAATCTGTATCAAAAGTTTTAGGTTGGTTTAAAAGAAGTTCTGGTACTGAAGATAGAAAAAATGTATCAGCCAGACCCCAAGGGAGAGAACCCACAGAGAAAGTGGACTTCTCATCCAGAACAGCAGTTCTTCCTACAGAACACAGTGGGCCTAAAATGGATGGAAGAACAATAGTTGCAACAGAGTTACCATTTGGAAAGATGAAACAACAGACTAGTAATCCACCTGCATCATTTGTTTCAGAAGATACTCAGATGATAAAAGAGAGAATGAAACCTAAGAAAGAAGAAGAGGATGAGGAGCAAAATGACAAATCACTTACTGAATTTGACTGTACAAGAGCTGAAGAAAGAGAACGTGGTCAAGAAATCAAACAACAAAGAATAAAGGAGATCAGAGCATTCTGGGAAAGGGGTAAAACTATCCCCAGTCATGGAGAGAAAGAAGCTAGTCTCAATACTAATGTATCAGGAGGTGGTGCATTGAAAGGTCTTGGAGAAAGTGACAGAATAAAACCAACTGCAGTATACCTACCTAATGAGTTGGATGATCAAAGCAGGAATACATTAAGAAGTGCTGAACTAAGCTGCACAAGCCAGGCTTCAAGAAATGAACATCAAAATTCTTTTGAGTTTGGGCCAGGCCATGCAGTTGACAAAATAGAAAGAACAGTTCCATCTGGTGGTGAATTTCATGAATATACAGAATTGCCAAAAGAAAGTAATTTGCAGCCAGGAGTTGGTACCACTTCAACTTTCCCAGAAAACAAAGAAAAAGATGAGAAAGAAACACTTAAAGGAAAAGTTGCTGCTTGTTCCCAACAGAAGCCCAGCTTCCAGGTTTTGTCTTTAAAAGAAAAAATGAATGAAAAGTCCAGGAATCAAATTTCAGATCCTTCACACTTCCAGAGTCTGAGAAACTTCTGGGATACCGGAGTTAAATTACAGAACAGCATCAGTAGGGGAGATTTTTCTTTGCCAAATAATACTAGCTCAATAAACTATGAAAGAAAAGAAAAGGAAGGTAAAAAAGGCAGAGATACCATGAGCAAGCAACAATTAATTCAACAGCAAATGCAAACATCTGAGAGGGAAAAACCACAGAAATTAGGTTCTGTGGTATGTGAACTGCCTTTGGGATCACCGACCCTGAAAGTTCTGAATGTGACACACACAAAAAATAAAGACCCTGTTCAGATGGACAGAAAACCAGTTATCTCAAAACCCCGGGAAAAGATGAGTCTTCCAGAGCAAGCAGTTAAAGAATGTATAGAAAAGAGTATTGTTTCATCAAAGGAACATCATGTTTCCTTGCAGTTGCTTCAATCACCTCGTGATAAAGATGCTTTAAAGGAGACAGCAGTAGATGATTTGCTATGTTTTCCTATAGAAAAAGTGGAGAACAAGACAACTCCTTTGGATGACAGTCTCCCTCAAGAGGAAGTTGCAGAGACTGTGGATAAGGTTGTTCTACCTAAAGCTGAGCTTGATATATTCAAGTTAGGCCTCGAGAAGTTAGAAAAGGAAGCCTCTGAGACATCATCTAGCTTGAACCTAAAAGAAAACATTTTGAAAGACACAACTTTTCACTCAAATCAATGCAGGGTCTTCAAAAGAACAGTAGAACAGAGCCCTGATGTTTATCCTGCTTATCAAAAAGAAGAAATAAGCAAAAACACGGGAAAAATGAATATGCTATCACCAGATGAGCATGAAAACAAAAAAGGCCTCAGAAAACTGTTTAGGGAGTTTGAACCTTTCTGTCTGCGACATAAGGCAGCAGACAAGGTTGGCTCTCGGGGATCTCAGAGGCCTCAAGCTGGTTTGCAGAACCTGCTCAGAGAAACCTTTGCATCTCAACCTTCAGAATATAAAAGTGTGGTAATGAAAACATCAGATGACATGAAAAGTGTATCACAAACTAACTGTAGCATAAAATCAACAGGCCAAGATGACATTGATCAGCCTGAAGAGGTCAACGAGACCACAGAAAAATCCGTTGCCCCATCCAAGGTCAATAGCATGAGTTCTGCTTTAAACAAGCTGCTGGAGGAGGCATCTGAAACACCACCTCCTAAACCAAAACTTGTTGAGAGCACAGTACGGAGAACTCCTGAGATGGAAGTTCAAAGCAGGACTTATGAGCATGATGGAGACTTGCTGCAGGAAGTCAGTGAGACCATAGAAAGATCTGTGCTGCCCAAGGCTGAATATGAAGGATTTGATGTTAATTTGCAGAAGCTGCTGAAAGAGGTCTCTGAAACACCAGCTTCTCTGCTAGGAAATATGAATAAGAAAATGCAAGGTAAAATACAGACTAGTCAAACTATACATGCTCCATGTCAACAGGAGAGAAGTCCTCCTCAAGATATAGAAGAAACAATAGAAAAAACTTATGTTTCAAATATTGCAAAATTCAGTGAATTCAGTAGCTCTTTAGAAAAACTTCTTCAAGAAGCATCTGAAGCTTCATCTCCAATATCCAAAGAGTTACATAAACAAGAAAAGCTTGGGAATCGTATGTTTCCATCACAAAAAGAGACTCTATTCATGACAAGGTCACAGCCATATAATGCTTTAAGTAGCTGTCATACACAGATGAAGACAGTTGTCAAAGGGGGAGCTCTGGAACAAAATATCAAGGCTTCAGTAAATGATCCTACAGGAAGAGAAATTGAAGCTTCTGGTCTTCCTAAAAAAAGTGGAGCTATTAATAAATTAGAAGAGAGAAACATGTCTCAAGTTGATCTTCCTCCCTTGGAAGGAGAGAACAATATGATTGCAATCAAGTCATCCAAAATAAACGAAAAAGGAAGGAGAGATGAAAGCACATCCTTAGATGCCTCTGAAAATAATCCAGAATCTAAAGCACTGTTGAAATTCAGTAGAGCAAGCACACCACTTAAAGATGAGAGCAATTCCCCCCAGCCAGAAGGAGCTCAACTCTGCCTAATATCTCAGCATGAGGATAATGAAGAGGAAGGGGACAGTTCAAATTTGGGACACAAGTTTTCAGATGAAAACTGTGAGTCCCTTTCTGGAACCAGAAGTTCAACTCGTGAGCTGTTTGATTTCTAAAATTCACGGTGCTGGGTTTTTAAACAATTATTTTTATTTTTTTTTTTTTTTTGGTAGCCAACTGAAATATGTTAACCAAATGTCTGTCTAATACTTATTTCTTAATTGGATGTTTTGTTTATTTGTTTGGGAAGGATGGGAAGAGCTAATTAAGTCCTTTAATTGGAAGGTGTCTGACAAACACATACTACATTTGGGTGAGCCCCTTCAGTAAGGAGAGTGGAGCAGCATGAATCAATAGCTTGAATCAGTCTTCATGATTTACCCTTTTCTTCCTCCCCTGTGACACCTCTTTCAAATTAATAACATTGTAACACTCAAAATCTGGTATTTCTTTTAACTATCCTGGATTAAAAGAGGGAAAGAAAGTATCAGTGGCTGAGTTAATTCCTTAGTGTGACCAGCTATTCTTCAAAGGTGAATACTTATCAGTGGAATGGCTGGATATAAAGACAATGCAAATACTCTCTGCTATTCCGTTTAGCATTGCTACCTGTTGCACTATAAGAAAAATGAAGTGGTCTGTTTACCAGGATTTTTATTAATTAGTTGAATGGCAGCTCTAGTCAATGTATAGAGAATAATAGTCATCAAAGAGCTTAAGGTAAAGGAGATAATGTAACCTTTCTAATTTCTTCCTGGGAGACTGGGAATGTTTTCTTCTGGAGAATCTGATAAATCTGTGAAGCTTCCAGTGCCTGCCAACTTACTCTTGAGCCTATATTGAAAGGACAACTCAACAGAACTCAGTGAAAACTTAAAACGTATGAAGACAAATGAAACGTTGTTTGTTTTTTGCCCAAAATTGCAGCCAGCAACACTGTAAGGCCTGGTTGGTTGGCTAGTGAGGAGGAAGGTGAGGTAGGAAGGAGAGAGGGTCTTAAAGGTTTCTGAAGGAGCTAGGTCAGTCTTGATTCTACCCTTGAAGACAACTGCATGATATCAGGGATCCAAATACCTCCACAACTGTGGGGTTTTTTTTTGTGGTCGTTACTCAAGTATTAAAACAAAATTTCTTTCGCCGAGGAGAAAATATAATGTACAAATTTACACAGGGGAAAAACTAAAGCTATTAATTTTTTGGTGCTGATTCATAACAGAATAGTTACAAAATGGCTAGTCTGAGTTTATCCTATATTGTTCTTAGACAATTAAGTGCCATAATTGTCTGAAACCCCCTTATTAGTCAGTACAGAGATACACTACACAGGGCAAATCAGTCAACCTGCTTCTTTCTACTGATGTCCAAGAGGATTTAAAGACACAAAATGGACACTTAAAATTAGACATTTGTGTTGTTTATTTTGGATTTATTTTGTATTTTCGTTGAATACTCACTATCTTTGCTAACAGTCAAAATAAAATCTCCTGAGAAATCCATGGATGGTTTACCAGTGACTTGCTTAAAATGGCATGTCTGTCTGTGCAGTGTTCATGTGTTTTGTCTCGTAACAGGTTCAGAAGAAGAATTAAATCCTGTTTTGATGGCTTTGAAAAGGAGTGCAGATAGGAAAATGCCTTCCAAAAGTCTAGAAGACATTCCATCAGCCACCTCAAGTGAGCACAAAGCTTGTGTCTCTCTCCCATGACCTCCAGTTTGGCTTAAATATGTTCATGCTGGTCTTCCATACAGCTTTGCCAAGTAGTATTTTTGTCTTTCTTTCTCAACAAGCCCTACAGAGCTTGTACTGTAGAACTGAATCCTTTTCTCATATGGTTTAGCTTTCAGTTCTTTGTGTTAATTTTGAAACGACATGGGTCAATGAAGGAGACATCTTCCAAAAATGCACTGTGTTAATCGGTGATGAATTGTTTCTTGGGTAGTTTTTCAACAGTCATAGTATTGGCAACTACCCAAGTCAGTAATGAGCAACAACTGCCTTTGCCTCCTGGCTGCTTGCTTGGGTCAAATTAGTAGACAGTGGAAGTATAAAAAAAAATCATCTTTGTTTAGCAGTGTTTCACCTTGTGTATTCTAGCAGTTAACATACTAAACTCATTTTAAGAGAATACAGTGAGACAAAATTGTACGTCAAATTCATTCCTGACTTCTGTAGCCTTCTAGAATTTTTTTCTTAAACTATATTATTATTCCTGTCTCCCTTCACCCTACCCCTGAGAGTTTTCATGCTTATCTCATGTCTAATGGGGAAGACATAAACAGAACTTGTGTTTGTAAAGGGAAGCGTGAAGGTGTGGATTTTGAAAGATGTTGGCTACTGTTGGTGAATTACTCTTCTAACCCTACTTATGCTATTGCTTGCTTCTAACTAGCTTCTAGGTTTTAGGTATGCACTAACTTTGTTACAACAGCACCCTGGTAGAAACTGTGTCAACATGAGACTGCTGCTTGGATGTAGGCTTGAAGTAGTGTGTGAAGCACCGCTTGAATTTAGCCATTCCGATGGCTATGCTGGTTGGTTTGGTTTTGTCCTCATTACTCTTAACTCTGCGATTACCATTGCCATCCATTTTATCATACTGAACAGCAACATTTCTAACTGTGTGTTACTTTTTTTCTTGCACAGATAAAGGAAAAATTAATATTCCAAAGGAAGAATTAGCTCTTAGTGCTGAAGATGGTAAATATCTTTTGTGTCTGCATGGAAGTGTATTGGTTTTTTGGTGGCCTCTGTTTCCTAGTGAACGATGTTTTTTTAAACCAAGAATTGCATTGTACTTTTAGATTTGATTAACTTCAGCATGACTGAAATGCTTTTGTTGAATTTTGTTGTTTTATTCTTAAGGAATAGACTTACGTTATGTCCTGCCGTATCTCTAGAAACTCTGTGCCACCTACCAGTGTATTATTTTTGCCCTTTGGCCATTCCCTATGGAACAGTTACTGAATTGATGGGGAGCTTTGAACATTAGCTCAGTTGAAAGACTTAGCCTATGTAAATTTTGAATTTGTTTATTCATCTGTTACATTATAAGATGCAAGATGACTTTTGTTAGTGCAAAACACCCCTCGGAAGATATCAGTTGAAAAGGAACCTCTCTTACAGTCCCTTAATCCAGCAAAGTAGAATTAATCTGAGTAATAGGTGAACTGTTAGATCAGCTACTGTTGATGTCATCAGTCCATTAGCACATTACAGATGCCATACTTGAATTTTTTTCTATATAACTTTAGAAATTCCAAATCTAAGCAAAATAAAAGCCAGCCTGCTCCAAGACCATGTTAAGACTGAACACGATAGAAAACTGTCAAATAGCACTGAATATGGTAGAATATAACATACTACTCCTTATTTACTGCATTGGAGCACAACAGTTTTAAAAAACAGTTGTGCACATTTGCATTTATTGTCATGTTTTATATGCTCTAAAGTGTTTTGCATGTTAGTGACCTATATTATAAATGTACTGCACATTGCCTGCATCCTATTAACAAGACTTAAGTACTATATTGCACTTCGCTTTCAAATGGAGACCTCTATTGAAAGCACATTTTACATTCTGCATGGAATGTGTAGTCTCTTATCTTAAAATCACAGAATGATTTGGGTTGGAAGGGACCTTTAAAGGTTATCCAGTCCAACCCCCCTCCACTAAGCTGGGACATCTGCAACTAGAGCAGGTTGCTCAGAGCTCCATTGAGCCTGACCTTATCTGAAAAAGGTGGGGGGTTTTTGAGTTAAATTTATTGAGTGAATTTTTAAAAAAATGACAAACACAGCTAAGTTGATACCTATACAGACAGTATAAGGCATGTTGTCTTGAAAATACCATTCATCATTTTGCTTTGCTTAATTTGTACAGTCGTGTTATGTTTCTTATGATCCAGCTCCTCAAAGGAGGACAGCAATGCAAGACACAGAAACATAAGGGGTCTGGGGAAGTAAAAAGCTTCCCATATGTAGAATATGTTGATGTTATTTTTAATGTTGCAAAGCTGTTTATGCTACTGAATGACTGTTGTCAATACTGCACTGAGCAGGTCCGAAACCTGATCAGCATCAAGAGAGGAATGAAAATGCATCGGGAAGTGAGTAATAGGATTCTTCCAGCAGACAATGGAGAGATTTCTCCACTGATATTTAAACTAATACTTTAAAATTTTATTTTTTTTTTATTTAACAACTAACAAGTTATACATCTGGAGTAGATACTTGCACAATGGGGAAACTGCATCTAATTGCATACTGACAACAACTGATACGTTGAGCACTATTTGAGCTTCAACAGCAAAAGCTTTGCAAAAGCTTAACTCATGCTTTGCAAACAATCCTGTCATGTGTGCAGCATTTCATTTTGTGCAATAGATACATGCTGCTGTGGTTGACTGTTGCCAGATGATTTTCTGTCATATGATATTCAGTATTGGTGCATTTCACAATGTGTATCTGGTCCAATGATACAGAGGTTTAGTGCATTATTAAATATAAGTAGGGTTAGAGCATAGAAAATTCTGAGAATCATAGACTTACTGCAAACTGGATTTTTGAGAAACTAGCTTGTGCGATTAGGCTTTGTATAGTGAAAGTGCATTGAAGTGAACTTCAGTTGTTGAAGGGATGATACAGAAGTTGAAGGGATGAGCTGCAAAAAAGTACATCATTAAGGAGGTATGCATTTTATAATCAACTAGGAATACTGGAAACTTCCCTGTTCAGGTCTAAAAGTTGCTTGATTTACACAAATGTTCCTATTGCAGTTAATTAGACTAAGTAAATAAAAGAACAGAGTTTGACTTGTACAGCTACTTCTTACCAAGAACTTTATGATAACTCTAGTGTCAGTGAAGGTTTATGCACTTCTAGGAAGACAATCTAAAAGGTGGACTGAATGTTTTCTTCATCATATTTGATCAGAATTTTCTTGCAGCACCCAGGCTTGTACATCACATCAAGCAATTTAAACATTTCTGCTCCTGCCAGACATAGTTCTTTGGTCAACTTTATATAAGATGTCAAAGTACATTATCCTTTCTAATGATAGCTTCTTTGAGTTCTGTGGATGGGGAAAAAAACCCAACCAAACACAGACCTTGCATCCAGGCTGCAAACTGGTGGTGCATGTGCATGTATTTCACCTGAAGTTGTTTCTTTCTAAGCATGTCCCGTTATGGAATCTCACTGTTTTGATGTACAAACATATTTTTGAAGTTTTTTGAATTCCTGCTCTTCAGTTTCCACAGTGCCTTCACAGACTGATAAGCTGTTTTCCAATCCCGAAAAACGCAGACTGTGCAAGTCAGTACCATCATTCCTACAGGAAGAGGTAAGTTCTACCTCTGAAATAATGTAACTGAAACTTTTGATTGCTGTCACATTTTGCATTTGTCAATTAGTGCTTTCCAGGGTCTGTCACGTCGGTTTACTATTGGACCATGGCATGGAGTTGAGATTGTGGTGTAACAACAGATGATCCCAACCAACCTGTGGCTAATTAAACTTTCAGAAGCTTTAGACCAGCAACTAGAGGTTTATTCTTACTGTACAGCTCAACGTACAGAGCTGTACATCTAGGAGATTGAAGCATAGTAAGTGCTTGCTGATACTGCCCAAAGGAAACCTCTATCCTTAAGCAAACATCAGAACATACATATGCGCGTACATTTATTTTCTTCTGAGTCTAAAATTGGAAATGAGTGTGTAATGACTGTAAGAAAATTTATTTTGGAGGCCAGTAGCTAAAGGTGTTCACCAGGGGTCAGTGCTGGGTTCAGTCTTGTTCAACATCTTCATCAGTGATCTGAATGAAGGAACAGAGTGTACTTTCAGCAAGTTTGCTGCTGATAGAAAACTGGGAGGAGTGTCTGACACACCGGAAGGCTGTGCTGCCATTCAGTGAGACCTGAACAGTCTGGAGAGTTGAACAGATCAGAATATGATGAAGATCAACAAGGGCAAGTTTAGAGTTCTGCACCTGGGAAGGAATCGCCCTATGCACCAGCATGGGTTAGGGGTTGACCTGCTAGAAAGCAGCACCACAAAGGACCTGGGAGTCCCCGTGGATAACAAGTTAACTATGAGTCATCAGCATGCTTTTGTGGCCAATGGTATCTGGGGTACTTTAGGAAGAGTGTGACCAGCAGGTTGAGGGAGGTTCTCCCCCTCTCCTAGTGAGGCCACATCTGGAGTGTTGTGTCCAGTTCTCTGCTACCCACTTCAACAGAGGCAGGGCACTACAGAGTGTCCAGCAGAGGCTATGAAGGTGGTGAGCATACTGGAGCATCTTTCCTGTGAGGAACAGCTGAGAGACCTGGGGTTGTTTAGCCTAGAGAAGACTGAGAAGGGATCTTCTCAATGCTTATCAATATCTAAAAGGTGAATGTCAAGAGGATGGGGCCAGATTCTTTTCAGTGGTGCTCAGTGACAGGACAAGGGGCAATAGTCACAGACTGGAGCACAGAAAGTTCCATCTGAAAAAAAGGAAAATCCTCTTTCCTGTGAGGGTGGTGGAGCAGTGGAACAGGCTGCCCAGTGAAGTGGTGGAGTCTCCTGTCAAAACCTGCCTGGATGCAATCCTCTCCAACCTGCTCTGGGTAGCCCTCCTTTAGCAGTGGGGTTGGACTTAGAAGATCTCAAGGTCTTTGCCAACCCCCACCATTCTGTGATTCTGTGAAGGTCATCATCTGGTCATTCTTCTCAGAGGTGTTTTTGCTCAGTGATGGCTTAGATCAGTTTTAGCTTAGGGGTGCAGGTTCATGTATCAGGCTGTTAACTCCCAAGTGAAATTTCAGAATTTCCAACCACATACTGTGCCTGTAATAATAATAATGATGATAATAATAGACTGTAAGTTTATTTACTATTATTATTGTTATTGTTATTATCATCATGTGGGCCTTGGAATAATGAGATTCAAATAGAGCCTCAGAGCTAAAATGACACCAAAGTTTGAAAGCCCTGTCATGAGGGATGTTCATTAGTAGACACAGGCTTAAATAGGGCACAGGAGTTTGTGGCGTAGATATCACACAATTACCTGTGTCTCTGCTATAAAATGAGGAATTACTGCTTACCCCAGCCCTCATCAGTGTAACTCAGCATCAACATCACTATTTTGAATTATTTTTCTAAAAACACATGTCTAAAAGGTCTGAAGGGTCAGAATCAGGAGCATATACTGTCTTATCTTACCCTACTCCCTCCTAAAGTCCGAAATGACCAAAATGTGGTGATATCAGTTTGATTATTTTTACCTTAAGTGTAGAACTGAAAAGCAGTGTCTACAAATTACATCTCTTTATTTAAGCATTCTCTAAAATTACAATGTCCTAATGCCCCTCCTGCTTAGAAGAATGCACAGGAAACTTTTCTAAGGTTGTTAACATTGCACCATGGATGCATCAAAAGTTTGCAACAACAATAGCGTCTATCTGTAAAAATAGCTTTTATGTATACAGTGTGCTGGTTCTGCTTTGGAGTTTATCATCACTGAAGTACCATCTGGCCAATACGAAGCATGGAAGAAATTAATGGAAAAAAATACATCTGGTGGAAATAGCAGGTTGGAAATAAGCATTGTAGACACCTTGTAGTCACAACAGTATGAACACTCATTTCTATGTGCTAGTTCAGTTCTGGAATTATTTAAAAAATGAGTTCTGGTAGCAACATATTTTCTAATTATAGAAATAAAAAAAAAAAAATTAAAAAAAAATCTATCTCGTAGAGCACCAGTGTCTTTTTCCTTCTGCTTAAAAGAGAGAACAGCCTAACAAATTAGAGATCTCTACTTGTGAATAGTGTATCCTTATATATAAATATCCTTATTTAACATTTGGAAATAACTAAAGAATAAAGTCACAGGTTTAATGTGTTCTGGAGGCCTGAAGTCACCCAGTGCTTAATTCCTTGCCTCTGAACATCTAGACATTCCACAAACCTCCATGAAAAGAGCTTTAACTATTGCCAGCCAGAGAGCAGGCTTTGCTGAGTAAATAATGGACAGGGTTGAAAGTAAGCAGAACTGGGTTTAGTCCTGTACCTTTTTTGCTGACCCGCTGTGTGGACAACAGCTAAAGTGGTCTTAGGGAAGCCATATATCCTTCCTCTATAAGAGGGCTTAGGATTTTCCTGGATTTCAGAGTCCATATGACAGGACTGATCATCCACACTGCATAATTGTTGCTTCACTCCCTGGATTTATTTTGGATGGTCTCAAATAGCACTCTTCAAAACATTTTTTTCTCTCAAGGACATGTTACCAGAGGTAGGATGGACATTTAGTCATCGCCTTTGGCCTCTGAACTGGGGAACAGTACTGGTCTGTTTTTACTTAGCAGTATAGACATAGCCAGAGAAGCTACAATCAGTGGATCTTTATAAAGACTTACTCACAATGCTTATATGCTAGATATTTATTCCTATAAATACTCTTTTTCTTAATGTGTGTAGAAATTGTTGTTTACTAATCTTGCATCTGTTAATGGAAGAGCTGTGACAGCAGTTCAAAACCGTGTAAAGGAGGGGGGAAGCCTTGTAAATTGTTCATGGGTGGAATACAATAGGGAGATGATGTTTTCTGTAACAGCTTGCATAGGAACATGCCAAGGCACACGTGGGAGGTAAAACATCGATTCTTTATGATGGCATTGAGACAGAACAGGGCTGTAAACACACAATCTTATAATGACCAAGTAAATCAAAACTGCAGGTCCCCAATGCAAAAACAGGACCATGCTTGTCCTCTTGTAAGAAAGGTGTTTTACAAAAGCTGTGTCCAGTGCTGTTCTACTGTGTGTGTTAAGTTCCAGCTGCCTTCAAGACAGAGGATACAGAATTGATAATATTTGCTATGTAACAGGGATTGATAAGAGACCTGAGCATTATCACTTGCGTAAGTTTATGCATGAAATAATGAAGTAGAGAAGTTGAGTTTATTTGTCCCAATAAAATTGACTTTGTACTTTTTTGTTGCTGTTTGAGATTTAAAACAAAAAACCTGGTTGTATTACTGCTTTAAAAGAATTTCAGTGTAGGTTTTCCATCTAAAAAATTCGCTTTTGACTTTAACTGCATGATCTAATTCAAGAAATATGAATTATTCACGTTTCACTACAAGGGTTTTTAAATTTGGGTTTTCACTGAGACTCAGTCTGCATTAAAATTCTGGGTTTGTTTTTGTTTTTAATGTTCCTTGTGATTCTGAAGAACGTATACAGACTTTCTTTCTGTGATGTTTTTGTAGAGTGATGACAGAGAGGCAGATACAGCATCAGAAAGCAGTTATTCCTTTGGCAGAATCAAGAAGAGTCCCAGCTCTCTAACCAATCTTAGTGGCTCTTCTGGCATGGCCTCCTTGTCATCTGTATGTAAACCAAAGCCTTGTTTTAAAGGCACTTTGCTTTTGCTAATCTCTTTAGTTTTGTTTCATCTCCCTTCTCTTATTCCTCTTGTCTTTCTTCCCTTGGCATCTGTCTCCTTCCTTCCCTCTTTGTAACGTGAACCCTTGCCTGGAATTCCCTAAACGGAATAAAATTGGTTTCACTTTTTTTGTTTTGTTTTCCAGTAATATATTACAGCCAGTCCAGAGCTCCACTGTGTAGCATACTCTATAAAAGAGATAGCTTTTAGCCAAAGAGCTTACATTTATAGTTGAAAATAAGGGACAGTTTATATAGGACAAACATTTAGAAAAGGGGAAAGGAGGGAGAAATAAGTGAAAGCAAGAGATAGTATTGGTATGTGGAGGGCATAATTTAAGTTGGTGAACTAGCTAACCAAAAGTCATTAGTTTATGTGGACTTTATCGGGAAGAGTAGAATTTTTGGGAAGGATATTGAGATTAAAAAAAGAGTACATCCTTCTTTTTTTACATATGTAGTCTTTAGTTTTCGTTGTTTTGTTTAGGTACACAATTCAGCCACATATACTTCATCACTAATCTTTTTGTCAGTATTTTCAGAAGGCCTGTTGTCCTAAGCTTTTGGATCTTGTCTAAGCTCTAAGGATCTGATCACAGGCGATCTCCAGATCTACAGCATCCTATCATATTATTTCTTCTATCTCAATGCAATAAACACATTCAAATTTATTTCACTTTTTTTTTAGAAAATTTGGCCTAACACCTTTTGATTTACAAATAACTTTATTTCATTAACCTGCTTGCTGAGAAGCTTGTATAACAGTGTCCATTACATTTCGTTATTACAGCTACAGGGACACAGTTGATTTCTTTGTCTGAATTCTGAGCATAACTCCTACCCTAATCTTGAAGTATCTTGTGAAATGCAATGACTTGAAAATTTTTCTCCTCTTGTATGATACAGGTGAGCGGAAGTCTAATGAGCATCTGTAGTGCAGACTTTGACAATGTTGAAGTGAAGGGGAACATTCAGTTTGCTATTGATTATGTAGAACAGTTGAACGAGCTCCACATTTTTATTTGCCAGTGTAAAGACTTGGCAGTGGCAGATGTTAAGCGACAGCGTTCAGACCCGTAAGTACAGAGAATATCATTATTTCCTAATGGAAGTTTTTCTTTTAACATGAAAATGAAAACTGATGGGGGTTTTTTTTCCAATCTCTATAACTTGTTGGAGTAAACAACCCAATAAATAAATGAAGAAGCTCTAACATGCTTTATGTAGTTTCCACTCTGAAATGAATATAGAGTTGCCACTATAAATTGGTACCTATATTAACATGGGAAACTCAAACTTTTTAAGAATATGAAATTACCTTTTAAAATTCAGCTTCCCAGATAGTAAATCCTGCTTTGACAAGTTTACGATTAAAGCTTATAAATATGATATCTAGGCATACTGTAGTTAAATATTCTGTATTTGTATGTGTTGGGGAGACATTTCAACAGATTTCCCCCTGGTGGGAGGAAGTTCATGTCCCACTTTGGAAATTATTGCTATACTTCACTGCTGTTCCATTTTGTAGATGTAACAAATTGAACAATATAATGGCTAGTTAAGTGGATTTCTTTTACTTTATAAGCAAATACTTTTGTATTTGGAAAGGGAAGTAGGAAAGGGTGGGTTTTATTGCTTTTCTAACCAGCCTGTCTAAATTTTAGGTACGTGAAGACCTACCTGCATCCAGAAAAACACAAGTTGGGCAAACGGAAGACCTCTGTCAAAAAGAAAACTTTTAATCCAGTTTATAATGAAATACTGCGGGTATTTATCAAACTATTTCTAGATATGAAATATACTACATGCATGAAGTGTGAGGAACCTTAAGTTTTAAGCACAGATCTAGATGCTTTGAAATGAGATGTTAGGATGAGTTGGATTGCTCTGCAGAAGTACCTAAGTCCTTCCATTGGTAGATTAACTCTACAGTGTACTTTGGATACAGCATTGAGAACACTGTTGTAGCCTTCTTGCAAGCAAACACAAGCCAAGTATAAGGTTAAGGTGCTTGAAAGAAAAAGTAAAACATGAAGAGAGTTTGGTTCTGAAATGGAGAAGTGAGCAGTTATGGATGTATAAACCCAGACGCTTCTTCTAACCTCGTTGCTTTCAGTCACAGCACTGTTAAAACTTCATGTTGTTTTATTTTATTTCTTTTTTTTTCTTTTTTCATTTTTTATTCCTGGCAGTATAAAATTGAGAAGGATCTCCTAAAGAAACAAAGTCTTAATATCTCTGTCTGGCACAATGACACCTTTGGGAGGAATAGCTTCCTTGGTCAAGTGGAGCTGGATTTGGAAACTTGGGACTGGAATAATAAATCCAACAAGCAGATCAACTGGTTTCCACTCAAGCCAAGGGTAAGTTAGTAGGGGTGGATTAGCTGGTTTGTAATTTCCACTGTGTAATTGCAAAACTAAGTCATCATTTATTTAGGCTTGGGGTCATGTGTTCTGTGGGGTTTGTGTTGGTTATAAACATAAATATCTCTTTACTAGTAAATGGAACATAGGGTTTTGAAGTTTCTATTAGTCTAGTAAGTAGCTAGATGTTGTAGTAGGAAAAACTTCCTCATCATCTAAGGAATAGGAATTTCAAAGTATTTTTCTCTTGTACCGTGTTCCTGCAACAGAGAGCTGAAGGCACTTATTCCTTGGATATGAAGTAAACCTCCTGAGAATATGCAGCAGGTGCAGCAACATTTTAATATCAGATGTAACAATGACTTCCATGTCTGTATGTCTTTTATTTGTTAATGGTTTTCAGCCAAAATCTAAGCTTTTAGCTAAGACACTGACAGAGGTTCTGGTTTCTTTTGTTGTTTTTATATAATTATTTTTTTTTTTCCTCTTTTCCCTTGAATTTACTTCATTAGTTCATTCCAAAAGTACCTCAATCCAAAGTTTAATAACTTGTAGAACAAAACAGGAATGTCATGGTAGTAATTAGCACTAGTTTAATTTGACTGATTTAAAAAAACTGCTCTGGGAAGATAAATGTAACCAAATGTTAACAGGTGCCTTGTTCCATCTACAGATGATCTATGACTCTCTATGAAGAAGTGACATAATTTTCTGTCTTTTTGCAAGATAATGCTTGTTGAAGCAGATTTTCAGATTGTACTCATTAAGGCAAAACATTCTTATAGAAATGAATTTGTAAAAGTATGCTTCCCGTTACACAAAGAGTAAGTTTCCTGATCGAAAGAGCATATGTTCTAGTTTTAAATAAGTGTCTAACAGTGAAAAAGATGCACGCTCAAAGCCTTTTGGCCTCTCCTGGGTCTTACTTTCTGCTTTAGTGTAGGAGCCACATATCTAAGGCACTGCCAAGTGGTTAAACATGCCCTAAAATCTCTCATATGTCCTTAACAGATAAGGAAACAAGAAAAAAACCCTTGTCTTGTGTAGAAGTCAAGATTATGTCAGTGGAAAACTTTGTATGTTAAGCTCTGTGGATGAACTGCAAGGCTTCAGATTTATATTTTGTTCTTTTTTTCTTAAATTTCAGATTTCAACAATGGCTCTTACACCAGAAAACAGAGGGGAAATGAAATTAGCCCTGCAGTATGTTCCTCACCCTGCTGGAGGTATGTGTTGCTTCTTCATTTGGGTTTATCCAGCATTTAGGAGATGTGGTTGTTGTTTTTTGCTTTGTTTTGGTTTTTTTGGTTGGTTTGGTTTTTTGTTTGTTGGGTTTTGGTTTGGTTTGGTTTGGGGTTTTTTTGTTGTTTTGTTCTGGTTTTTGTGGTTTGTCTTTTTTTCCTGGTGTTGTTTTTAACAAAAAAAACAAAGCAAAAAAAACCCAACCAAACCCACAGAAAACCTGTTTAATGTTTTTCAGCCAATTCAGATGTCTTGATTTAACATAAAAGTAGTTTTGTTGTTGTTGGGGTTTGTGGGGTTTTTTTGTTTGATTGGTTTGGTGGTGATTTTTTTGTAGTTAGTTGAGGTTTTGTCTGTCTGGTTTTGGTTGGTTGGGGTTTTTTTTATATTTTGTTGTTTTTGCCTCTCCTCTTTGCCTCTCCTCTTCGCCCAAGGATTAAGCCACCCTGATCATTAATTCAGTTTAGGATCCAAAGATTACTTTAGGATCTTTTGTTTCTAATATAACTACAGAAGAAATTGCCTTGTTGTTATTATCTTATATTTGTAATGCAGCCTGTACATGTGACAAAGTAATGTTCTCTCAATAACTTTAGAGATTATAAATCATCAGGCATCTGCTGTGATTTACTAAATAAACAATGACAACACACTAAATTCAAGCAATATTAGAAGTAGAAAATAGCAGTAAGAATTTAGAATGCAGCAATTTCAGCAGCACGATCTGTTTGGTTTAATCTTCTCTGGCAACTGATAACTGGCTGATCTAATAGTGAAGCCAGGTCAGGTCTTTAATCCAGCTAATTAATAAGAATCAAAGGAGCACAAAGGAGCTGAATTGAAAGTACATGTGGCAATAAGTGCTAATGTCAGAAAGACTGAAGACAGGCTAATCTCTTTATCTTGAAGGCTTGGAAAGAGAAGACCTGTAGCCTGTATTTGTTTACTTGTAAGAGAAGCAAAGTCATTGTAGGAATACAGACATGATGTGATCTTGCAGTACTTTGATGGGATGAACATTGCAATTTCAAGAGTAGAGAGAGGAATGTTGAATTAATATATGAGATAATGAGAGTCTAGGACAGATATCACCTCTACAAATGGGCAGGAATGAGTACTGGTACATCATAAAAATTACCATTAAAAGAGATATACAGGGATTGATCAGATGTTTTGGTTCATTTTCTTACAGCAAAGAAGACTCTATCTACTGGTGAGGTCCACATCTGGGTGAAGAAATGCCGTGACCTTCCTATTCTGAGAGGCAACAAGCTCAACTCTTTTATTCATTGGTAAGAACTGTGGTTGAAATCATCAAACATGGTGGCTTAATAATGCTACTGTTGTGTTTTATGATCTTATTTTCATTGTCTACATTCGAATTAAAAACCACCTTACTACTTTGTGATTTTTCTTTATTGTAGTGCAAATTATCCTGTAGGGCTTACTGCATCAAGATACTGAGCATATACCACTAAGTAAAACATAGTGAGAGAACTTCCTGCATAATCACTACGCTTTCATTTTGTCTGCTCAGTTAGATGGTGGAAGTGCTCATCAAAGTTGTCCCCACTTCCATTTGCATTTATACAAAACATGTTTATGCAGGGGAATGGCTTAGCTTAAGCAGGTCATGGAAGGAGACAGAAGAGAGGAGCGTAGTTGTATTTTTTCCTCCTTCCTTTCCACATACAGACGAAACATGTGAAGAGACAATAACAAGATGGGTGGGAAATCCCTGGCAGCAACAAAAAGGTTTCAGCATCGTTAGTGATAAAACAGCAAATAAACTCATTTGTGCCTTTTCCCCACCTGACTTCCCTTTCCCTTCCATCCTCTGAAGCACAAGGGTGAATACATGCTGCGAGTATTTCTTGGAAGGGACTGAGTCTATGACCTTTGGCTTCATCTCCTTGATGCCAAAGCATCTTATCTTCAGTCACATTCTAACATGCAAAGGACAGTGTTGATCAGTGGTTTTTTCTATTCAATATGTTTAATTCAGGCTATGCTGTGCCAGTGCAAACTGACAATGCTTTTTCTTTCTGAAGTACTGTTCTTCCAGATACTAGCAGAGACAGTTGCCAGAAAACAAGAACAGTGTCAAAAACTACAAACCCAGTATTCAACCACACCATGATCTATGAAGGCTTTAGACCAAAAGATTTGAAAGAAGTCTGCATAGAACTCACAGTCTGGGATCGCAACAAATTTTCCAACCACTTTCTGGGAGGTCTCAGGATAGGCCTTGGAACAGGTACTGGACAATTAATACATTAATCCTTAATTTACAAAATACAGTCTTTCCTTCCCCCCCATCTTTCTTTCCATTTCTTCTCTCCTTATAAAAATCACTGAACATCCTTTCAGTTATTTATTTACTAAGTAACTTAACTATTCTTCAGCAGATCCTGAAATGTAAATAATATTAGTTTTATGAGGGTAGGGATGACTGACAAGTAAGGAGAAACACTAGAAATAAACCTTTGTCTGGACATATATTGTATCTGGTACTGTTTGAAGTACAAGACTATGCTATTGCTGCACCCAAAATCTTGATAAAATCTTAGAAACTTACACATGCAAAAGCTAGGTATGTGATGTACAGACAGTACTGAGTGGTGGATAAGATTTGAAGACTTTGGATAGGAAAACTTATAGATGAAGACAAGTTTTTAGTATAAGGGCAATATAAGATGTGCAGATAGGGAAGAATATACAATTCTTCGATCATTTTTCCCCTTCATTGTACTCTCCAGTCTGAGGGGAGGATGCGTTTGGAGTCTTTTCAAGCAAATAGAAGAAAAAATTACTTTTCACAAGCTAACTTCTTGCATGGTTCACCAGAATCATAGAATGGTAGGGGTTGGAAGGGACCTCTGGAGATCATAGAATCCAACCCGCCTGCCAGCACAGGATCACCTAGGGCATGACACACAGGAACAAATCCAGATGGATCTTGAAAGTCTCTAGAGAAGAAGACTCTGCAATATCTCTGGGCAGCCTGTTCCAGTGCTCTGTCAGTCTCACAGTGAATAAGTATTTCCTCATGTTGAGGCAGAACTTCCTGTGTTGCACCTTCCTACCATTACCTCTTGTCCTATCACAGGACACCACTGAAAAGAGACTGGCCCCTTCTGCTTGACACCCACCCTTCAGATATTTGTAAACATTAATGAAGTCCCCTTGCAATCTTCTCTTTTCCAGGCTAAACAGCCCCAGGGCTCTCAGCCTTTCCTCATTGGTGAGGTGTTCCAGTCCCTTTGTCATCTTTGTAGCTCCCTGCTGGACTCTCTTTAGTATTTCCCTGTCCCTTTTGAAATGGGGAGACCAGAACTGAACACAATACTCCAGATGTGGTCTCACTAGTGCAGAGCAGAGGGGGAGGAGAACCTCCCTCAACCTGCTGGTCACACTCTTCTTCTTTATGTACCCCAGGATACCATTGGCCTTCTTGGCCACAAGAGCACACTGCTGTTCCTTGAATAACTTATTGTCCACCAGGATGCCAAGGTGCTTCTCCATGGGGCCACTTTCCAGCGGATCTACCCCTAACCTGTACTTGGTCTTGTTCCTCCCCAGGTGTAGGACTCTACATGTATCCCTGTGGAATTTCCTTATGTACAGCTTGAAGTTCTTTATGTACAACTTCCCTTACTGGTCCAGTTTCAAACTTAAGGGTTTGAAGTTCCATGTTTGCTCTAAAACCTTGTGAAACTTGATAATCACATGGTCACTAGTAAAGTGCTCACAAATGATGTCTAAAACTGGGGAATGCAGGGAAGTGCTGACCTGTATTTATGAAACTCGGATGCATTCTTTTAAGAGGGTGGGTTCCCCTTTTCAAGGTCCTTCACTTTATCTGCTAAAAAGTGGTAAAGCTTAAAGTATAATACTGGAAGATATGACATAATAGTTGCTCTGTGTTCAGTGAAGACTATTCCTGCTCCATACGAACCTGTATCACAGTATATTTTAGAACTTTTACTCTGAGCAGCTTTGACGTGGGCTGTGAAGAATGATTTTGATCCTTTAGCTGCTGTGCCCTTGTAAAAGGGTGCTATTCAAATGTGCATTGAAGCTTTGGTTGGAATGAGTCAGGATGAGTTTTATTTGCTCAGGGAGCTCCAAATATCTCATGGGACATGTTAGTCTAAATTGAAGAAGGAAATAAAAGCTAAATTGGGCAGGCATTTCTAACATGTCTATTAATAACATGGAAGATTTTAGTTGTTTCTTTACTTGACTGCCTCCCTTCATGGGAGAGCTCGATGCTTACAGTGCGTGAGTATCAGCTGAAACAGTTTTGTGAAGATGTCTGTGTTTTGATGGGCGAGAGGTGATTTTTTTTTTTTTTTATTTTCCTCTTTGAGCTCTGGTGCTCTGTTTTATCCAGTTTGCTAACAGATCATGTCAAAATCTGTTCCTGTATTGACCAAAAGAAAAGATACAAAAGTGGCTGTCAGTGACAAATATCCTTTAATGAGTTCACCTTCTTTGCAAAATTTGAAGTAGATAGTATGGAATTGGTGGAGTTGCAAGAGGTACTGTAGATTCAGGTATCTTGAATTTTAGTTGCTTTAAAAAAAATGGTAATTTAGAAAGTAGTGACACTTGGAAAACAAAATTAGTTAACTGGCAAAATTCTAGTAATGTTGGCATGGAAAGAGAAGCTTCATGGGTTTTGTTATGCTTCTTTCTTCTATTCCTGCTGTGACAAAATGAAGATTAGTCCCATTTAGGATTAGACAGAAGTCATATAAAGATGGCTGGTATGTAGATGATCTTTCATATAAAGAAATGACTTGTGATATTCAGGGGAAAGAGTAAGGAATAGAAGGAAAGCAACACCATTTCGTGTCTAGAATTAATTTCAGACTTAGTACAGTCATCTCAATTCCCCGGCTTTGTTAGGAAGCTGACTTTTTTCTTTCAGTTTTTCATCATAGAGAAATACACATCTCAGACATATTCGGCAAATTGTATATTCAAACTGTTTTGTGTAACATCAGGGAATAGAAAATTTAGACTGTTTGATCTCAGAGATACTACCTCAAGTACCCAACTGTGTAAACCCGTGCTGGCTTTTATGATTTTTCTGCCAGTCACTTTGTAGAAGGTTGGTGTATGATTTTAATTGAATGTTAAATATTTGAAGTTGGAGGATTTGCTGTTTTGCACATTCAGATCATTTGTCATGATTGTGGTGTGGGGTATTTTGTTTTCTTTTATGAAAATATGTTTTATGATATAATAGGCCAATAGTTGCAATTGCTTTCTTCCTTGGTCTGTTAATTGAAATATGGGAAGGAAAGCTTTACAGTGAGCTTTGGACAAGTGCTTTTATTGCCCTTGTGGTGTCAGTGGAGAGGGAACTCTTATGGTAAAATCTGAGGGTTATTGGTTTGGGGTTGACTAGCTGCTTTTATAGAAACTACAGGAAGAACAAGTATTCCTCAGGAAAACTCCCTCATGAAATACATGTTTTGTTTTACTGCGTATTAACAGCGTGATTTTCTTGACTTTGCCTTATTTTCCCTGCTGTTTTCACTTTTGTCGAAGTGGTTTATCTATCATGGTTTATTAAACTCTTAAGTCAGAGCTATAGTATTCATTAAGATCTGTTAAGCTTGGTTTAGTCAGCTAAAACAGTAAGCAATCATATGACAGGGCTCTGCTGTCGGTATTTTCTTAGAGATCAACAGAAAAGTAAGATAAAAAGTAGGAAATATTTCATAGCTGGGCTGTGGCTTGATGTGTGTAAAATTTTTTTGTTTGGTTGGTTTTTTTCATAGAAAGAATCTGGGCTGAAGCCTACTGAGTTTTACTCTAATAGGTGAGCATTGTGCTATTTATAAGGAAAGCATATAGCACTGTCCTAAAAGAAATAGTACTAATTAAATAAAAAACAACACAAAAAAAGCAACCAAAAAAAACCCCACACCCAAAAAAAAAAAAAAAAAGGAAAAAGCAAACCACCCTCAACAACAAACTAATTTGAACTTTTTTCTGCTTATGTGCCAGAAAATGCACCATTTGCAGTAAGTTTATATACTGGGCTTTTTATATTTTCTATATTAAAATGAATCCAGATTAAAGTCATTTTTACGTCTTTATGATGTTGGAAGACCATTATTTAATAATCATATCATTTAAACCTCTTTTGTGGTTTAAACCTCTTTGGCATTAGGTACAGAAGTTACCCAGAATTTTTCCTGTATCAGGTTAAACTCCCAATTTTACTACTCTTAAAGTATACGAAGAGCAGTTAAATGTTGAGTGTTGTTTTTAACCAATATACTTCAGGTGCAAAACCATCTATTCTAATGCAGTTGCACCATTAGAATCTCTGGACAATACAGCTTACTTTGTACAATAAAAACCAGTGCGAACTCTTGACAAGAGAAGGCATATTTCCACAAAATGATATGTTGGGGGTGAGGTTTTGCCACTAATTAGCCAGACAGCCCTTTACTGTAGGTGAAGCCATAGAGAGTGGTATCTGCTAAGAAATATGTCTTACCATGCATTTAAGTATTTGTACAATTACATTGAATTTCTTGTCCAGACTTCCAGTCTGGAAGGATGCATAGCAGATGTGCTTTGGCAGGAGTGCTTTCAATGTAGAGAAGGTTATAGTCTGACCAGAGAACTTTGCTGTATGGAGGTAGAGATACACATTTTCATCTGTGCTTACAGCACTGCTGGAAATGGGCAAATACAGAGGCATAACTTCTTTAACTCAGATATGTGTTTCTCAAAGGCATTCAGGATAAATGTGCTATTCTTGCTCTGAGTTAGATTTCCTTTTAAATAGAATCTAATTTCCAGAGTATTATTTTAAAATGTGAGAGAAAACAGGTGTTCCAAACAACTTTGCAACTTTGCTGATACAAGAAAACCTCAGCTCAGATGGCTTTGGTTATTTCTTGTCTTTGATTGTGTGTATTAAACTAATTAAAGATGCAGCACTGCTGTCCAAAGGGAAAAATGCGAATTACATGTGTGAGATTAGCTGTAAAGTAACAAAGATGGGGATGTTGGTTTTTTTGCTTGAAAGTCCGTTTAGTGAGACATGGTGGCAGGAGGTCAGGCTGGCATTAATGCTCAATGGTGATTTCAGTTTCACTGTGCTGTAGAGTGATAGTACACCACTATTACAAAATCACTTCCTGATCCATCTTTTAAAGCAGTGTGGAGGTTAAATGTGGAAGAAACACCTAAATTATACTTGTGTGATTACTTTGTATGTTTAGAAGATACATGTATTTAGATTTAGAAAATGTGATAGAGATGTCAGGGGTGTTTTCTGTTTCCCTGTAATGCAGGGTTAAGGAAATCATAGGTGTTGGAAGGTGGCATAGGCACTTTGTGGCTGCCTTTGGGTGTACTTTTTAATAGCTTTGATCTGAGTCCCACGTGGACTAGGTGATGTCTGGGACTGGAAGCTTTGAAGACAGACCATTTAGCTTTATCACAAATAGTGGCATCAACAACTATGGGGCTTGCTCACACAAGTTGGAATCAGGACTTCTTTGCATGATTGAGGAGAGTGAAGTGAACTCTAGTTATGTTAAAGGCCTGCCTTCTTGAAAAAATGTCATCTTGCTGTGGAACAACTGTAGATCTGTGCTCATTGAGAATTTCTTGTTCTTCAGTGTCTGCTGGTAACAAACTGGTTTCTCTGTTTCAGTAGGCTGGGCTGCAGTAGTGTTACAATACCACTGCTAGTAAGCTAGTAGGTAAAGGCATTTGTTAGTACTTTGCATGAGTCTAGGAGGTATTCCAGAGCAATCTGCAATGATTGATTGCATACTACTTGCAATATTATTTTCCAACAGCGGCTTGTATATGTGTTTCACAAGTCTTGTTTTTGACACACATCCATTAGCACAACTTCTTTTTCTTGTATGGAGGTGTAATAGCTATGAAGTATTTGCAGTCTAAGTTTCTTTGGAGATGAAGGAAAGGGCTATAAGTGCATACTATAACCAAAAATATTCAGTATGCAAAAGCAGGTGGTTTGGGCACTATTCTTGTTGGAGAGGTAGCTGGAGAACAGCATGATAACATATTCAATGTGTATGTGATGATGAAGAAAGCTGAGGGTTGTAGTATCTTTGGCACCACATACTGATCTCTCTCCCAGCTATCTATAAACCTTGTTGCATGTGCATGCCTTCTCTGCACCCTAAGGTAAAATCATAGGATAAACTTGCATGTGTGCAGACTGCTTGAAATAGCTTCATGTTTGCAGTAGTAAGTAAAAGTAGTGTTACAGCCAAACAATTTACAAATTAGTTTTCATCAAAATGGAAATGTTCCACCCAATGCAGTTCATTGTGCTTCCATCCATCCACTGTGTATGACTACCCACACAGTAAATGTTATGTTGGATACTTAAATATTTATTATAATATTTAACATAGTAATTTAATTTTATAGCCTAATATTTTAAGCTTAAATATTTATTTCAATATTGAATCAAATGGCTGTCATTCAAAATCGTAGCCTGCCTGGCCACCTGTCCTAATGCGTTCTCAAATAGCACTGCTCATACAGAACTCTTAAGAGCTGTACTTGCTTACTAGGTTGTTAGAACCTAAAGAAGTGGATGCATCCTCAAGTGTTTGCAGTTATATGCTCTGCAAATACCAGCTTAATCTTGAACAAGTAACTACTCACAATTTGACTCATGAATGCATTGAAACTAGCAGATGATCAGTGAAGAATAATGTTTTTCTCCCTGGTTTAATTAGGCCAATGAATTAAATACTGAGATTGAATGTACTGCTTGTGCAAGAATTGTCATGTTACTTGGCTGATACAGGTATTTTTTATCTTTTAATCAAGAATCACCTTTAGAATATGATTCATAGGCTCGCTATTAAGCATGTTTATAAAGATAGGATCAAGGGTCTAAATGTGTGGATACTTTTCAGTGGGAATAATGTGCTAGTGTATGTGTGGGAGATAATGCTTATTTTGGACTAGACTTAATGATAAAATGCTTTTAAAGGGTACTGTAGAATTGAATATAGAGCAAAAGCGTTCAGTACTTGTGGTGTGTCTTGCATGTTTCTCAGCCTTAGGGTGCAGAAGCAGTAGTTGATTTGTTGCCTTTAGAGGAATAATTTAAGGTCTTTTCATAAGAGTAATGCAATGTTGATAAAACTTGAAACTTTGCAAGACTAATGTTTTAGCAGAAAAAAAAATACTTTGAAAATCTGGGATAAGAAGTGTTAGTTAAAGGGAGAGAAAAATCTTAACCTGGATGAGTAATCTTACATATCTATCTCTTCTTTCTGTGAAATGCAGTTACAAGTTGTGGTGGGTTGACCCTGGCACGGCACCAGGTGCCCACCAAGCCCTCCTATTGCTCCCCCCACCCCCGTCAGCACG